>OY992896.1:30131228-30388728 GCA_963921405.1 Cepaea hortensis
CTCTGTATTGTAGCTATTACTTTGTACCTATTTTTCACAGTCACTTTGTATCATTCTTAAATTTCTTTATCAGCTTTAAAAACATCTTCATTAAGTCTTATGTTCCTAATCTCTTTTTTTTTTGTCTTTCAAACTTTATGTTATTTGTCGACATAGTTGTATGTGATCACTTTTACAGTCATCACCAGGCATTGTCTTAACATTTATTAATGCATTTCTAAATCTGTTATTAATAAATCTGTAATCAAATGGTTGAGTATTTTCTTATCGGGACTCTTCCATGTGTAAAGCTGTCTCTTATGGTGTTTAAAATCATCATATCATACCTGTCCTATCAGTGCTCATCTTTCATTGTTTATTCCTAAACCATAGCTTACACTCAGGAAATAAATGACCGTAGACCCCAAGGTAAACTAAGAAGACGGTGGAGAGATAATATGGAGACGGATGGAGACGGAATGTATCTGCAGCAAAGAACCTCAATGGCTCGGAACGCGGAAGAAGAAGAAGAAGGAGAATAGTTCCCCACTACATTTTCCATTCTTTCCTTTCCTACTTGTGCATTGAATTCTCCAAGTTTTATTATTTTTATTTCTCATGAATTGGTTGAGATATCATCATTTCTACTTCATCTTCATTTTTTTTTTCTTGGTATTTCTTAACCACTACTATATGTTGTTGGTGCACATATGAGGATAAGTTAATAAGTAAGTCACAAATGGCCATAGAAAAATAACTAAATATGATAACAACTTGAAACCAGTTTACATATATTGTCCCTTTATTTCTCAACATAATTTCCACCAACATTGATGCTGGCAGGTTTCAGACAAAACTGATGAACAAATAGCTGAGAAAAGTTGGGAATATAAAAGAGATCTCCATAACATTTTTGTGGATTTTAAAAAGGCTTATGATAGTGTCCATAGGAATAGTCTATGGAATGCTATGCAGGAATTTAGAATACCAAGAAAGTTAAACAACATGACCAGACTATGCATGGAAGATACTTATAATACAGTAACATATAAAGGCAGGAAATCAGACCCTTTCCAAATAACATCTGCCTTGAAACAGGGTGATGCACTATCACCGCTCCTTTTCAATCTGGCTCTAGAGAAAGTTGTAAGGAAGGTAAAGGAGGAATGTGCTATTGGAGGAACATCCAAACTGCTTGGTTATGCAGATGATATAGATATTATTGGGGAAAATGAACAAAAGACACTGGAAATATTGACTCACTTAAAGGAAAAAGCTCAACAAATGGGGCTGGTTATCAACCAAGATAAGACAGAATATATGGTAATTTCAAGGGAAGTGTTTATTCGCAAACGGTTCTGGTCACGTGACCTCTATATCTTCTATATTAGAGAAGTAGTACAAACTGGCATATCGTTGGGGGCCAGTATAATGTATTAAGTTAGGGTTAGGATTAGGGTTAGTGAATACATGGTAGTAATACATGTTCCAGGGCCCCATCTGCGAATAAACTCTCCCAATTTCAAGAGAAGGAACGGCTAAAAACTCTGGCCACATACAATTAGATAATATGACCATTAAAAGAATGGAAACATACAAATACCTGGGTACAATCTCCAACTGCTCTAACATAATAAGGGAAGAAATACAAGCTAGAATCAACTCTGGAAATAGGATATAATATGCACTACAACATCTGCTAAAATCAAATGCGCTATCTCGTAACACCAAGATCACAATATACAAAACACTGATTAGACCAGTTGTGTTGTATGGCTCTGAAACCTGGAGTACAACTAAAGGAGACAAAGCCTTTTTACAAACCTTTGAGAACAAAGTCTTAAGACGCATCTCTGGGCCCATTAGGGATACACAAAGTGGAGAGTGGAAAAGAAGAAGCAACAAAGACATTTATGATCTGTTTAAGTTCCCGCTAATCACTGGTATCATGAAGGCTAATAGATTGCAATGGCTGAGACATATAGAAAGAATGGAAGATAATAGGGAAACAAAACTTGCTTACACTCAGGAAATAAATGACGGTAGACCCCGAGGTAGACCAAGAAGACGGTAGAGAGATAATATACTTACAGACCTACAAGCATATGGAATCAGCGACTGGCAAAAGAAGGTCAACCAGAGAGACAAATGGAACCTCAATGGCTCGGAATGCTGAAGAAGAAGAAGAAGAAGAAGAAGAAGAAGAAGAAGAAGAAGAAGAAGAAGAAGAAGAAGAAGAAGAAGAAGAAGAAGAAGAAGAAGATTGATGCATTTATCTCATAATTTTATCAGTCCACCCAAACCGGCTGCATAGAACTGGGTGCTCTGTTTTCTAAACCACGTTTTCACTTCACATTCAACTTTGGCAACTCGTGAAATGTCTCCCGCCAAGGTGGGTTGTCAGTGGACTTAGCCCCTAGCGATTTCCCGTAAAGCGGTGCATCGCTGGGTAGAAAATGTTACGAGGGCGAGTCGATAAGTAAGTCACACAATGTATGTGTAAAAATAAACTGGTTTCAAGTTATCATATTTAGATATTTTTCTACAGCCATTTGTGATTTACTTATTAACTTACCCTTGTACTTGTATAATATTTATATCTACTTGTTTGCCTTTGATTTTGACCATAATAACTCTATCTGAAATACACCAACAACAATTGATGTCATTAATTTCATTCAGAAGCATGTCCCTTGCAGAACTTTACTCCCATAATAACCATCCGGAAAACTCCTCGGTCAAAATCAAGATGTCCCGCATCCGATACACCCATCTGGAGATCATCTGCCACATCCTGCACCCACCCTCTCCTTCACCTTCCTCTTCTTCTCTTACCAGGCATATACCCCACCATGATTCTTCTCTCCAACCTTTCATGACATTTTAAGCGATCAAAGTATCTCAGTTTTCTTTCTTTTTTTTTTTTTTGTCGTCTTTAGTAGCCAACCTTCTTCAATATTCAGTTATTGTTGTATGGATGAATTTGATCTTTTCTGTATCCAAGATATTTTTAGAACCTGCCTATAACATTTATATTCAAAGGCATTTATGCACTGTTCTGTTTAGTAAGTGTCCAGGTCTCACAGGCGTATGTTGCAATGGGAATGATGCATGCTTTTAAAAATCTAATTTTTGTAGTTCTATCTGTCCTACTCCACAATTTATTCAGTTGTTTTAGTTTCTGAAAAGCAATAGATATTTGTCTTTTAATTTCCTTCGTTATGTCACCATTTTTGGTAATTAATGACCCAAAATATATTAATTGATTTAGCTATTTTTAATCAAATAGCAGTCTTACTCCTTTTTCATGTGTATCCTCTCCTGAATAAATTATTGTATGGTTGTCAGTTACAGTGGAACCTCGCTTAACGAGCATAATTCGCTCCAGAACCTTACTTGTAAAGCGAAACACTCGTTAAGCGAAGCAGTTTTCCCCAAATAAATTAATGTAAAATACGATAATGCGTTCCATGCCGAAAAAATACTCAAAATATTTTGTATAACATTTATCCAAAGAAAATTATATATACATTGTTAAGGAGCATGATTCATCTTCCTCTTCTATCGCGGAATGAATGAACCTGGAATGGTAATTCGATTTGTAGAAAACAAAAACAAATTGAAATAATTAATTTACAATTTATAATACATACCTAATTCTTTTTTATTAGAAAGCTGTCTAGAGAAATTTGTTTTTGCCGACACTTCAGAATTTGGTGTAAATGCGACACAGCATTATCATTAAATAAATTAGTAGCTCTCATAGCCACTGCCTTATTAGGGTGATGGTTCTCAATGTACGATGTAACAGTTTCCCCTGCTTTCAGCATTTCTCTTATTGCGCCAGAAGATTGTTGGTTTGCTGTTACCTTCACCTCCTGCTCGGACAAACTCTCCTCCAAAACTTCTTGCCGTGAAACACAATGTAATTCCATAAGCTCTTCTGTGGTCAGCTCTTGGCTATGCTCTTCCACAAGCTCATTGATATCTTTGTTATCCACCTCCAGTCCCATGATTTTGGCCAAAGACACAATCTCATTGACTACAGGCTCCACAGGTACTGTCTCGAACCCCTCAAAGTCACATTTGACAACGTTCTCCGGCCAAAGCTTCTTCCAAGCAGAAGTGAGGGTTCTCTTGGTAACCCCTTCCCACACCTTTTCGATCATCTTGAGGCAGGCAACGATGTGGAAGTGATATTTCCAAAACTCTCTAAGAGTGAGATTGGTCCCCTCAGTCACCTCAAAACAATGCTCGAAGAGCGCTTTAGTGTAGAGCTTCTTAAAGTTAGAAATAACCTGCTGGTCCATAGGATGGAGTAACGTAGTGTTGGGAGGCAGAAACTGGATCTTGATGAATTTAAATTCTTCAAGAAGGTCATCTTGTAGTCCTGGAGGATGGGCAGGAGCGTTGTCCATAACAAGCAAGATTTGGAGTGGTAGATTCATCTCAAGCAAATATTTTTTCACAGAAGGACCAAACACTCGTTATGTGAAACATCGCTCATTCAGCGAGTCATTTTTTTACAATTTATTTTGCTCGTTATGCAAATTACTCGTTATGCGAGGTGCTCATTAAGCGAGGTTCCACTATATTATTTTACCACATCCATTTCACCTAACCTCATACATGCCCAGGATATTTATTTTCACATCTTTCATGTTCCTTATTACATTATCCAATTTTACTAACTCAGCTAGTGTCCTGACATACTATGTTCCTAGTTTACACTTATTCACTTCACTTCTGATTTTATTAATGATTATAGTAGTGTCATCGGTAGCTTGGGGACGGTCTGGCTCTTGACAGTCCCTGCCAGACATTGCCGTCCTAAGACAGCCATCAACACCATTCCCTCACTCCAATTTTACTCTGAAATATATGAAATTCTTGGAAAGATAATGAGGTAGATTCTGTCACAGAATCAGCCACCCTCGAGTCTGCTGAATCACATTCATGCAGTAATTTCCTCTGTAGCACTGCCTAATAATAAACCATATTTGCATTTATTTTATATATTATATTTATAACATTGATATACATATCTTGTACTTTTATGCCTTTCTTTAGGCTAGGGTGCTTCTTGTTAGAGTAGGGAATCTCCAGTGTTTTTCTCTCCTTCACTGAGCGCTGACTGAAGGTGGTATGCTGATGTCAGGGTCACCCATTAGATTGCATATCCATATCAGTTGCTTTGCGATTGAAGAAGGGAATGGATGGTCTGTGTGTTCTGTAACTGCTGTGAAAATTATATGAAAGACTGACCAGTTCCATTTAGGAGGATTGTTCTATTAACAGTTGGCCTAGTGGCTAAGAATGCCAGGTTCTCCTTTGGGAGATCCAGGTTCAAATCCTTGGTAAGGTGCAGATTTTTTTCTGTTGGGGGAAAAAGAAAACCCTAACCTGCACAGGTGGCCTTAATTCCTCATGCTCAAGACCCCACTGTCATACACTGTTGTTGTTGTTTGTTCATCAAGAATGATAATGACCATTCATTTCATCCAGTGGAGTTGAAAGTATGAAGCCGTGAGTTCTAAGATGCTGATAAGGCCTATTTTGGCTTGAAATGTTCTTTGACAATGTGAGCAAAGAATGCTTGGTGTTTCTGGAGGAGGATTTCCTGCAGTGATTTTTCTGTCCTGCCTTTTCTTCACAGCTCTTGTAGTCCTGGTTGCCTGACACGTGACTGACATAACACTATAAGGTACTATAGGCAGTAAGTTGACAGTTTTTGACAGACAGTTCTATTAGCAAGATTCTTTCTTTTTCGACATCGTGATTAACAACATGCACATTTAACAAATCAACAAGTGTGCTATGAATGTGAGCTGAAGGCAAATTACTCCAGAGTTACTGTAGTGAAACCTGTGTCGGGTTGAAGTTCAAGTTGTCCTTCGTCTATATACAGTCGATCCTCGGTTTTTATTGCCTTCGGTTTGCCCTGGTTTGAATTTTCATAGATATTTTTCCGCGAAAAATTTGTCTCTGTTTCGTCGATTGCCTCAGTTTTTGTCAACGTGCCCACATGACCTCACTGCTAATTTTGTGAAAACAAAGGGACACACGCGTTTTTCAGCTCAATTTGGCGTTGTTTTTCGTTGTGTGAGCATCACTTGCTAATAATAAAATATGAGAGTGGCTTTAAGATTGCTGAATTCGGCAGCATGTACGGGAAGTCGCCATCCACGGTAAGTTTCATTGTGGTGAAAAAGAAAGCAATAAAAGAGGCTAATGTAGCGAAAGACATGAATTTACTACCGAAACAGAGATCGCAAACAACTGAGAATGTCGAAAAGTTATTATTAATTTGGATAAATCAAAAACAGTTAGATGGCGATTCTGTTTTGGAGACCTATGTGGAACAGTCAATTTGTTGTATGCCGATCTCATTAAGAAAATGACTGGGATGAATGCTAGTGTACTTAGTGATTTACAGGCCATCAGATTATGGTTTGAAAAATTCAAGAGGCGCACTGGCATACACTGTGTTACCAGGCCATGGCAAAGGTGTGAGTTCGGACACGTCTGGGGCAAAAAAATAGTTAGTTAGTTAGTTAGTTAGTCAGTCAACAGATCATCCTCATTGCACATCGAAACATTCAGTCCATAAGTGCTCAGATTCCCTCCTCAGCAAATCCTGCAGCGTGTAGCGGCTAACAACACCAGTTCTGTGTTGGTTTATCAATCTTCTTTTGCTTCCAGCGTAGTGTTCTTGTTTGGCCACCCCTCTTTTAATTTGCTGTTCTCGCAGTCTGGCCATGGTTGTAGATTTAGTCATCACTTGGTTCTCACAAAAGTCTTACTTCTCGTAGAGCATTTAGTTTAGTCTACTAAACTACTAAGCATTCAGAATGTCAGCCTGGTCCATGGCGCGTCCGCCCTCCACAGTAGCCTCACTTGCGAGTTTGTCAGCCCGCTCATTTCCTTGTACTCCCGCATGCCCTGCACGAAGATGAAACTAATCTTTGCCAGCTGAGACTGCTCCAGAGACAGCAACCATTCTTTTCGGATTCACCCCACCTCTATCCTCTTGAGCATGCTCATTGAGTCGCTAAGGAAACATGCCCTGTTGAATGTCTGTGTCTCAAGCCATGTTATTGCTTTACTTACTGCCATGACTTCCATAGTCAGGCTACTTGTGGTCTCAGTAAAAGCATCAGAGCCCTCCTTCACAATTCTCCCTCCGGCCCGAGCCTAAAGGCTCATGAGCTTCTCACATGTCGGACGACCGACCCATCTGTATAGATGACAGCATCGCCGTCTAGCGAATTCTCGAAAATCAACGCTTGTACTTCAGCCTCCACAGCAGTCAGATTTTCTTGTCTGCATTTTCTGTCTAGTTGGATGCAAACTGAAAAGGATGTGCAGAAATCTGTTGGCACTTGCACCCACTCCTCGCCAGGTTCTAAGTCCTCAAGTGAATACACCTGTTGAAGAATATCTTCGGCTTGACTCATCCACGACCGTCCTCTTTTTAACCTGCTGCCCTTCACCTTCATAATTTCACTATGCAGTGGATGTTGTGTGTTTGTGTTAACTCTGAGGTTTGCTCTGCAAACTTGTATTCTGTCTTCAATGGTTGGAAAATCAAGAAGGTAGTGCATCGCCCTGCATGCTGTATCCCTTTACATCCAAGAATAATGTGCATAGCTTCATTCTGTATCCTTTCCATCTTTTCTATCTGCTTACGGCTGAGAGTCAGGATTGCCATCGCGTACTCAAAAACAGACATGACCAGCCCCTCGTACAGAAGACATAGATGGCGCTGCTCACAGTTTGCTGCTGCCATCACCAGCATCGCAGCCAAACCCCGCTTGGCCTTTGTTATCACCTTGTCTGTGTGCTCATTATAAGCAAGGCTTCGATCAAACCGTATCCCCAGGTAATTCATTGTCTGCGTTCTTTCCACTGTCTTTGAACACAGCTTTACAGTTGGTGTTGGAGTGTTGACAATATGATTATTCAACGAGAACCAAGTCACTGTTGCCTTTGTTGGGTTGACCATTGCCCCAGCATCATCACACCAAGTACTTATGCGATTGAGTTCGGTTTGTAGTTCCACAGCAACCTGATCTCTATCCTTTCCCTGACGATACACTAAAACATCATCGGCATATGACAATGTCCTACCAGGTCCAGTGATCTGCTCACTGGTGATTCTCACTGTGTAGACGTTGAACAGTACCGGAGATAATGGTGATCCCTGTGGTAGGCCAGGAAATATCGTTGTTGGTTCCGAAGTCCAACTGCCACATCTAAAAGCTACTTTCCGTTGGAAGAGGGCTGCAACTAAGGAGGAATGGACTAATTTTGAGTTCAAGAAGCTGAAGCATTAAAAAATCCAATGGTACTCTGTTGTAAGCGTCCTCAAGATCAATCGCTGCAGCAAAGGTTTCAATGCCTGAGTGGAAACCTTCATAGACATCATGGGCAAAAACTGCTGCATTCGTCCAAGTTTCTCTTTTTGGACGGTACCTCCCAGGGTAGGTGGGAAAACACCTTGCCTCTCTAGCTGGCTTGATATTTTCTTGGCAATTAACTTCTCCATCAGCTTGCCTATTGTATTCTGCATGGTTATAACTCGATATCCCTGAATGGAGGTGATGGCAGTTACACAGGCTTTCATATGGCTGGAATCACAGTATTTTACCAACGTGTGTGTACTAAGTGATTCAATGAGCATGATTCAGAAGGTCAAAGCTGGATCTATACGTAGACAGTGGACTGAATCGCTGCGAAAGTCTGTTGTCCGTAAAGTCACCTTCATCTTCGTCCCGGGACATGCGGGAGTCGAGGGAAATGAACGAGCTGACAAACTGGCTGGCTCTGCACCCCCTGTAGATGGCTAGCCCATGGATCGTGCCGATGTTATTAACGTCCTTAAAGATATGGCGAGAACAGAGGACTTTGACGTCAGTGATTCCACATCGCTGTCCAGGATGAAAGACCTGGGAGTAAGAATCGGCACAGCCAGACGCGAGAGGTACATCGGGAAAACAAAGCGCCTCGTCAACCAACACAGAACTGGCACTATTAGCCACCGGACGCTGATGAATATGCTGGAGGGAGGATCTGAGCACCTATGGACATGTCCGGAGTGCAACGAAGATACCCCAACTGATAACTAATAATAATAACTAATCCCTGAATTTTTGTGTGGTCTTTGCTAGGCTTCGGCAAGGGAATAAGATAGCTGTGTAACCACTCCTCCTTGATGCTAGCACTCCCTATACTATTGTTGTACATGTCTGCTATTTTCTCTAGCTCATTGTCGGTACACCTATTGATGTCGTCGTATCTTATGCCATCAGGCAATGGAGCACTGTTTTTTTATCGTCGAAGCACAGCCTTGATTTCTTTCACTGTCACTGTCTCTTCATCCGAAGTGTTCTGGGCCTTGCACCTGTCTGAGGTGACCTCCTTGGCAAGATTTCGGCCTCTCATGTTTGTCTGGTTGCTCTGTTCTAGACATTATTCAAAGAAGGCTTTGCCCTTGTCCTCGTCAGATGAGGCCAGGACCATGGAAGTCAAAAATGCTCTTATTCTTGACTACCCCACTCATGCTTTTATGTAGTTGCCAGAACAATTTCAGTGACACACCTCTGCCCATTTTTCACTTTTAACCACCTTGACCAGTTTTTTTTAAATAGCTTACTTTTGTGTGCATCTCTCTTTCTAAGTGCATGCAGGGACTAGGATGGCCAGCTCTGTTCTTCTTGGCATTTTGTCATCTCCTTACAGCACTACGCTTATCCACCCAAGCCTTCTCCACCTCGAAATTCCACCAAGGTGGCTGCTCCCAGCTTTTTTCCTGCCCTGAAGCTTTCTGCGCTTGTCACGTCTTATTTTACTCACCACATTTTGCCCTGGAAAGTCTTGACCGTTGACTTGTGCTGCCTGGTTCTGCCTTTCTCCACCAATATACTGCAAGGGTGGTGGTCGCTGCCATGGTGTCCTAGGACACCCCATCTACACACTGTAGTGAGTGAAGGAGAAACCAGCGCCAGATCAATAGCACTGTCCTCATCGCCTGGATGGCTTGCTGTCCTGGTGTCACAGCCACTGTTTATACAAACCAGGTCAATGGTTTAAGTGCAGTCTCCAGCTCCTCCCCCTGTGTGTTGTTGGAAATGTTTCCCCATGATCTGCCTTTAGCATTGAAATCGCCACAGAAAATAATATTTCTCTCGTGACCTAATATGTCACTTAAGCACTGCCACTTCTGGGAATGCGTTGCGGGCATAAACATTAACCAACATGAATGGTAGACTGGATTGAACTCTTAAAAATATAGGCCAAAATATAGTATTTTTATGGCCATATAGGCCAAAAAATAGTATTAAACTCTATGTTTATTCTCTATAAAATGTGTTTTTGGTATGTATTTTGGAGTATCTAGAACAAATTAATTGGATTTACATTGATTCATATGGAAATAATTGCCTTGGTTTTCGTCGGTTTTGGGTTTCGGCGATTGTTTTTGGACGGATCGACGGATTATCAACGAAAACCAAGGTTTGACTGTACTTGTTTATTGTCAGGGGGCTGAGTGGTCTCGAGGTATGGTGTCCGCCTCAAGTGTTGGAGGTCCCGGGTTCAAGCCCCAGTGAGGGCCGGGATTTTTTCATGTGGACTTCTAATAACAAAATTTCCCCTAGTGAGATCGGACGCCCGTGTGCATTGTTGTGTACATAAAAAATCCCTTGGCAGCTGGAAATCAAAAAAGAGTAGCCTGCTGCCCAGGAAAAATTTTGAGTGAAAAATCTACCTAAAGTATTTTCAGGATCCTTGCGGGTGCTATGGAGTTCGTGCACTGAGCTGAGATTCTCCAGAGTCAGGCTTGAGTTCGGAGTAGAACGGAACACTTATGGGTTACACCCATGTGCCATGATGTTGATCCGTTGACTAAACTAAACTAATTGTCAGATCAAGGGAGTGGAGGCATACAGGTGACCCTGTTTTCTAGCTAATGCCGAGTTCTATCACCCACAAACATTCACTAACAATATTCAACTCATTCACCACCTCATGATGACATTCGCATACAGACACCATCAGTTCTAATTCAGGCAGATTCTTTCAAGGAGTTTCCATTATGATCTTCACAAGTATTCTCACTCATATCTAGTCAGTCTTTATTAAAATTATATTGTAAAAATGTTGACATACGATAGTTATTAAGTCACTGAGCGAGTGGAAATTTGTGTCTCTATTGTTCTATCATAAGTATGATTCAGAGCTTGATGTATGTGTTTGTCTAAACTATCTTTCTACTCCACTCTTCTTTAATCAATGTGCAACATTCCCCTAGGTGTTGCCATTGTGTAATCGTTTGTATGAGAGAGTGATGGATAGTTTAGGACATTATGTTACTATCTGGGATTAGATTATAGGATCTCTTGGGATCTTATGACAGTTTCCCCTTGGCTGCTACAACCACATGGGGATATTTAATCTCTGCTTTTGACTGTCAGGATAAGTGAGTGCCTTGCTCTGCTCAGCTACAGAGATAATACAGACACATTCATATTAAGTGCACTATGAGAGCAATCAGTATTTCTCTACTCCAATGTGCCAAGAGATAATCAGCTGAGCTCACTTAAGTTAGTGAGACCAATAATGTCATTAGTGTATTGACAGTACATACAACTATGGGAAAGCACCATTATAGTTTTGTTCTGTAGATATCTAAATGTTCTATAATGAGACATGCATAGCTGGATCCCATTTTGGTGACCATTGTAACACCACTGACGTATTCAAAGCAACATAAATTAAAATCAAATGAGTTTCAAATGAGTTAGTATCAGTTGGTATGTACACTGACTGAGGAAGAACTAAAGATGTGAGACCATCAGAATGGGACATATTGGTTTAAAGTAACTACTAAGAACAGTTTGTATTACCAGAAGTCAATGGACAAGAATTGGATGAAACTGATTGCAAAGGCAATCTCTGACTCGAGGTTGCAAGTTATTATTGAGAGACTGAACATTAGGACAAGAATGGGTGGAAATGATCAAATGTCTATGATTGACAGCTTTAGGTATCTTTGGCAATGTGTAAACGGTAGACCTACCAGAGTCATATTCAAAGATGTGCAGTGCAGAAGAATTTGACAGAAAAGAATTATAATGAATTAATTCATTGATAGCACCAGAGACTATACAATCATTAACAAGTGGAGGAACATCAGCACAAGGATAATGAGTTTGGATTGTGGAGCTGAGATATACCTTCCTGGATGTACATGACCACACATCCATTGCTGGCAAGGCAAATAATTATATCTTGTTTATTCTTAAGATTAGATAAAGAATAGCTTTTAGAATGAAAATGATTGGGAGACACTGAGATGTGAAAAATAAAGTTGCTTAATATCAGGAAAGTGTTAGCTATTTGTAGATCTAGAACAATGAAAGTCCCAGGAGACGGTTTAGATGGACTGAGATTTAGACAAGGTCAATTAAAAAAGTAATGGATCATTGCTGGAAATCAGATGCAAATGAACAGTGAACTTGGTAGCTCCATTGTGACACCGCGCTCTTCCATTCTTCGCGTCTGATTCAGACTTTCTTGGCCAAACACAATATTCCCCTGTTTCATAAAAACATGTTCAGCAAACATGAAATAAATCAGCTAAATCACAACACAACAAATCTGATGTTTCGATCCTAGTGATCTACTTCAGAAACAAAATTGTACATGAAAACACACAGAGGTGCTTACCTATTCCTCTCATAACATTATAAGCCATCAATTCTAACGACTGCTTGCTATGCTCAGGGTGGCGAAAAGCCATAAACTCATTTTCCGAAAGCTGGTTATCTGTCGGACTTTTGTCCGCATCTGTCCATTTATATTTATAGGACACTAATGCATCTTTGTCTGAAAGATAACACAGACAATCTATGATATAAACAAAAAGGGTTGTTATATGAATTATTATGTGAAATGTGTAAATAAATATTGAAATAATACTATGTCTATTTTCACAATATATATTTTTTAAGGAAGTCGAGCTGCATGTTATGTCAATTGATGACACCACAAACAGGTATTTTCCCTGCATAACCAGTACTCAGATACAGTAGCCAATACAAAGTATTTCTGTTCAACGTTCATGTGAGGAGTTGGTATCAACATGCTTGACCGGTGTTCACTCCAAATTTGTAAAGTTGAGCTAACATCAGATTCTCATCAGAAGTTTGTAATGCACTGACTATATCAGCTCTGTCCATGGCTCTTCCATTTGTGTTGGTGTGTTATTTGCCAGCTAGTCTGCACTTTTATTACCTTTTACTCTGCTGTTTCTTTTTTTCTTGTGTTGAATTCTTCTTTTTAAAAATTAAAAATATAATTGGTCTATGATCATTCTTCTTCTTCTTCTTCTTCTTCTTCTTCTTCTTCTTCTTCTTCTTCTTCTTCTTCAGCATTCTAAGCCATTGAGGATTTTTACTGCAGATACAAGCCGTCTCCATTCGTCTCTCTGGTTGACCTTCTCTTGCCAGTCGTTGATTCCAAGTGCTTGTAGGTCTGTATGTATATTATCTCTCCACCGTCTTCTTGGTCTACCTCGGGGTCTACGGTCATTTATTTCCTGACTGTAAGCGAGTTTTGTTTCCCTATTATTTTCCAATCTCTCTATATCTCCCAGCCATTGTAGTCTATTAGCCTTCATGATACCAGTGATTAGCGGGGACTTAAACAGGTCATAAATGTCTTTGTTGCTTCTTCTTTTCCACTCTCCACTTTGTGTATCCCTAATGGGCCCAAAGATGCGTCTTAAGACTTTGTTCTCAAAGGTTTGTAACAAGGCTTCATCTCCTTTAGCTGTACTCCAAGTTTCAGAGCCATACAGCACAACTGGTCTAATCAGTGTTTTGTATAATGTGATCTTGGTGTTACGAGGTAGCACATTTGATTTTAGCAGATGTTGTAGTGCATAGTATATCTTATTTCAAGAGTTGATTCTAGCTTGTATTTCTTCCCTTATTATGTTGAAGCAGTTGAATATTGTACCCAGGTATTTGTATGTTTCCGTTCTTTTAATGGTCATATTATTTATTTGTATGTGGCCAGAGTTTTAGCCGTTCCTTCTCTTGAAATTAACATATATTCTGTCTTATCTTGGTTGATAACCAGCCCCATTTTTTGAGCCTTCTCCTTTAAGTGAGTCAATATTTCCAATGTCTTTTGTTCATTTTCCCCTATAATATCTATATCATCTGTATTGATGATATATCTATATGATCAGTATTGATGGTGGATAATGCAAAAGATCTACAACAATTGTTGGACATTGTAGTAATAGAGAGTGCAAAAAAAAAGGACTCTCCTTGAATATTAAGAAAACAATAACAATGGTGATATCAAAGAAAAAGGTGACACCCAAATGTGAAATAGAGATAGAAGGGAACATTCTTCACCAAGTGGATAGTTTTAAATACCTAAGGGCATTTATAACATCAGATGGAAGCAGGTCAGCATGGTCAAATGAATAGGAATGTGCGTTCTACCCTTTATGATTTCACCATGAACTTTGTTTTATTTTTCTTCTTTCGCTCGCTACATTGTTTTCTGATTTGTTGTATGGAGAAATCCAACATTATCTAAGCCACATCAGTGTGTAGCCTATTCATGTACAGGAGATACATTTAGATTCATTCTGTATATGGTGCTACGTTGGAGACTGACTACTTATGAGAAATTCCTGAGAGCAAATAGTCTATTGATAGCATCCAGAATCATGTGGTTATTTGGACCAACACTTTGAATGCCTACCAAGATTGGGGTAAAACCACTTGGAGGGAGAAATGTCACCAGTTCACCTTGTCTGCATGATGTCTGCATGAGGACAGACATGACTTAGGACACTTTTTTCCAGACAGGTGCAAGGAAGGCTTTTAATGTTCGACAAGCCCTTCCGACAAGATAATGAGATTGAAAGGGAGAGTGTAAGTGAGGTGAACTTATATGGAAAACACTCCATTACCTAGGTGGTGGTGCATATGTATGGTCTGAGCAATAATTGTTCTGAATGGTTTTATGAATATATACATATATATTTATTTAGAACTGATATATGGTTATGTAACATGCATGTATATTAGGAGATTAATGTATGTTTATATGAAAGTATAGACATATGTTTCTCGAGATGTGTAGATGTAAATACTACCCATCTCCGTTTGTTTCTCTTAGGAGCTATGGACAGTCAACAGCTCATATCACAGAGTGACTGACCCCAGTAAAGGGACCAACTTCAAGCTAACAGTGAACTGTGTCTGACCGGGAGAAGCATGCTATATGCCTCTTAAGTTGAGTTATAACATCATTATAATCATCATCATCATACTATCATCTTAGCAATAATAAACACAGTGATTGTATTTTAAACTCAGTTTGTCCACATAAATTCTAAATGTCTATAAATGTTTGTGTTGCTTAAATAAGTGCACACATTGTTAAATCATTTAGTGGGGGTTCGTACATATATTCCAGGAATAGAATATGACAGAGAGGTACCTTGCCTATGCAGCCCTGAAGTAACAAGTTTATTCTGCATATCTTAATTCCTCTTTCTCACTCCTGGTGATACCAAGAACAGCTAAATTTATCTTTTCAACGAGCCACTTGTTGGATGTTTTCTTGAGTATCTAGGAGCGGTGTCTTCAATCAGCATAACATACATTTGTCCCGCATTTTCTCTCTGGGATCTGGGGTGGTAATTAGTCCCTTCAGACAGAGTTAAGGGATCTCAAACTGCACCCAGAACTAAACACAGTAGGAGAAAATGAATTATAACTGAGTGGTTGCCCGCCTGGGAGCTACTTCAGCCAAATTAGTGACACATGTCCATAATCTTCTAGAATGCTATTTAAACCAGGTGTTTCCTACAACCATTTCTTCTCCTTTTGCCCATTCTACAAGTCTGTATCCTCTTTCATTTCACTCTCCCAAACCATGGTTGTATCACTGCATCCATCGCCTTGATTTCCAACCTTTGTGTTGAAATCAGCCATTATAATATTTATTTCTGATTATTTTTTTTTTTAACAGTTCTTCAAAGCAGACTACATGTCATTATAAAATTCCTCTATACTTTCTTCACTGCATTCACTTTTTGGAGTATATACTTGAATGACATTTATTTTAAAAGGTCTTCCATTTAATTTTACTAATAGAACTCTGCCTGACACAGCCCTATATCCTTTAATACAAATTTAATGTTTGCCGAACCAATATAATGGCTACACCTCTTTGCCGTTCTTCTCCCCCAGAATAAATAATCTTACAATCCTCTCCTGTCTTAATCCCTGCCCCTTTCCATCTCGTTTCACACATTCCTAATATATTAATCTTCCCTCTTTCCATTTCTTGTTTGATGTTTTCTGATTTTCCATCTGCACTCATTGTTCTAACATTCCAAGTTCTCACTTTCAATGATAGTCATCTTTTGCACCTAGTAGCCTGCTGACGGTCTGCAGTCACCTGGTGCACATGACTATCTCTACCAGGCAAAGCTGCTCCTGTGGAGCACCCATTTACGCTGTTTCTCTGATTTTCAATGAGACCACACAACATAATTTTCTTGGCATCTGTAAAGAAGGTAGCTTGCTATTGCTTTCCTTCTTAGCAGTGGCCATACTGGTCAATGGCCATAGCCATTGTCTCCTCAAAGAAGAGATCCTCTGCCATCATGCTGAAGCTGGAGACCACAACCTACAACTATATGTCGGCTGCTCTTCAGTTTCATCCACCACCTGCAACAATGGTTTCACATAACCCTGATCAGGAGGTTAAACGAGTACTCCACCTTGCTTAAAGGTTTCCCGTAGGCTAGCAGAGAGAAGGAGGCACCTTACTTCTCCTTTAAAAGGGGATACCCCTACCCTGCCACCCCAAGTAACAATACACAGAAATAAATTGTGGCTATACAAACATATCTAAAATGTCTTATATCTGGGAAATGCTTATGCAGTGAGGTTATTTAGTAAGCAAACTTAAAGTATTCTGTTAAATAATACTATTAATCTATGTGGATATACATATATATCATGACCAACAAAATCATACAAACCTTCCTGATCCAGTTTAACAGAATCATCATAGTCTACAACATGCTGCCATGCATTCTTTGGATTAAAACCACGAGACAATAGGAAATGAACATAATACTCTTTCCATTTGATGAAGCCATCACCTGAAATTGTCAACAAATTGGGTTTTTGTATGTTTAATTATAATTGTCATAGACTAGAAAACCATCTGCTAGACAACATGAAAGTAACATACGTACTTCACTGGACAACTAATGTTAGGCAGCAGTTGTCCTTTTTTTTTACCTGTAATAAATGCTAAATATGGTGCTTACGCTTAAAAAAGTCTTAAAAGTCAAGAGGATCGACTTAATTGCACAAGGTTTTATCCCATATGGCTCGGTCTCTTTTCGCAGGGTGGTCTGTCGAAAAGCGTTGCACAAAGCACAAACTCTGTAGCTCCAGCAATTACCCCCCGGAGTCTCAGAGAAAAATGCACTCATGAACCAAAAGACATAGCCCGGAATTAAATCCACAACCTTCAGGGTGCCAGGCAGACAGCTTGACCCCTTCACCATGGAGACTCCCAAAAGTCCATCCAAAAGACCCACCCTTAACTCAAAAAATGCTGGATCTGTATTTAGTTGTGAATGACATTAACAAATTAAGGAACCTAAGGGTGTTATACTCTCTTCTGATACTCGGGTAGTGAATCGAATGCCTTGTCAGAACTCCCTGGATTAGGGTGAGCCAAGAGAAAATTCTGTGTGCATATTGCAAATGTTGAAACATCAGTTGCCAGCTGAAAATTGTAATCATTATAATTTGCCATTCATTGTCATGCAGACTTTAGCACTGTAGAATGTCTCTCTCATCACAGCCTGCTGGAAAGGCTCTCAATTTTTTGCCAGTTCTACTTCTTCTTTTGCCCTCATCCCCCATTGGGGCAACCATCTTACCTTAAGCTGTAACGACATAGGCCCTTAATCAACTCACTCCAAGAGCCCCCCCCCCCCAACCTTCCCCCCACATATTTTTAGCTATCTAATGCAGCCCTGTCCATGTCCTTTCCATATGGTCCATTTCTGTTTCTACTTCTCTTCTCCGTGAGTTTTTAGGTCTTCCTATTTCCATGTGGGTACCAGACTAAGGATTTTCTAGTTATGCGAGGGAAAGTCAACAAGTAATGCCTCCTATTTTTTATCTGTGTAAATACTTTATTGGTGTGAAATTTATTAATTTAGCCTGATTCCTCAAACACTATTCTGCACTGTGTATCACTACTAACTTGTTTCAGTCACAGGTTGCGCGACAGTAATGGTTTAAAAATGACCACCAAAGAATTTGGGTTAAAGCAACGTAATGTCACAGAATTCCTCAATGCTGAAGGTGAGACCCTGATTCACATCTACGAGCATTTGAGTATTGTTTATGGAGATTCAACAGTTTATGTTAGCACCCTCTAACGTTGGGAACATCATTGTGACGAAGCTGAAGTAGGTCAATCCTCACTGGCTGACGCAAAGCAGACTGGCCACCCGTCAACCGCATTGACTCCACACAACATTAATTGAGTTGATGACATCATTCATGGTGACCATATGGTAACACTGGATGGACTGTGTTCCATGTTGTCCATTAGTAAAGGCAATGCCCGGACCATCATTAAAAACCTGGGTTATTCAAAGGTTTGTTCACAGTGGGTACCCAGAATGTTGACAGACAGACATAAAGAAGCTAGGAAAACCATAGCCATCAACCTTCTGCGCCATTACGAAATTGAAGAAGAAGGGTTTTTATTTAATATTGTGACAGGTGATGAAACTTGGGTGCATTTATTTGAACCAGAATTTAAGAGGCAGTTAATGGAATGGCATCACACAATATCGTCGACAAGAAAGACGTTTAAAATATCACCATCTATAGGGAAAGTTATGGCCTCCGTGTTTTGGGATGAAAAAGTTTTGATTCTTCTCAACATCTTAAAACAGGGAAACACAGTGAATGCTAACCGTTACATTGAAATTTTGAAGAAGCTTAGAGGGCGTCTTCAACAACTTTACTCATTCACAGATCTGAGAACTGCACTACTGTCGCAAGCCACACCTCACTAAACGCACCACTGATACAATTTCAGAAATGGCTGGACATTAATACCACATCACCCTTGCAGTCCCGATTTAGCATCTTCAGACTTCCATCTGTTTGGACCACTGAAAGAAGATCTTCGCGGCCATCACTTTGAGGACACTAAGACCCGTAAAATGCGTCAAACGTCAGTGGTTTAGGAAAAAGGACAAATTTTTACTGTGCAGGGATACATGCCCTTGTCAGAAGAGGACAAAAACTATAATGAATAATAGAGACTACACTGAGAAATATATTTTTGAAGTACAGGCTTAGGGCTTCATTCCAATGTGAATTTTATCTGTTTTTTGCCTACTGAAAGAAAAAATTACAAGTCATTATTTATTGACTGTACCTCGTACTATTCTCAGGTTTTCTCAATTCTCTGGCCTAGCCAGCACCAGCTATATTCTTCACCTCTTGGTTCACTGGTATTTGTCTAGTTCTCTCCTTGAGTTTAACATTGGTGATTTTGTCATACCATTTTGTTCCTTCTATTTTGTGCAAGCACCAATTGGTGAATTTTTATAGTTTATTTGTAATCATTCTACAAGCTTTTATAAGCTTTCACTTACGCATTGAAGTTCTGTATACCACTAAAATGTATTAACTAGGTTGAGTCACAGGCTTAAGAAATGTTGTTTGATCAGATCTCGAAGCCGACACCATCTTCTGCTGATTCGGTCGGATGGCTTAAAGGCCAAATTGGTGGATGGGGAACATAAGTATTGAATAACACCATACAAACAGCATCCCCATTAACCAAAGAGCACACCACTGCACTGAAACCACCACAAGCCAACGAACCAACTGATAATACACAACCAGTCAAGAGGAGTGGTGCAGTAGTTGCAGAGAAGTCTGATTGTGAAAGGAAAATGAAAGACATTTGATTGGATCTATCCAAATTTAAGTTAGATCGAAAGATAGCAACCCAGCTGACTTGGATGCAAAAAGTGAGGAAAGAAATTCAGTCATTGTTAGATAGTAAATTTATCATTGAGGTAACCACACAGCTACTCACTCTATGAGCTCACAAACCCCCCAACTTTATGGCCTCCCTAAATTTCACAAGCCTGGGGTACCAATCCATCCATCATGTGCCATGCTGATAAGCATGGGCGGTCTTAACTCGCCATTTCACTCGATCACCAGAGTCGTGGATCAGCTCAGTGTTCCTGCCAATCCATCAGGGTATTTACTTCTTGGTCTTCCCCTTAGTCTGTTCCCTTTGATCTTGCCAGTTTTCACAAAATTCTCCAATTCATTTCTTCTCATACCATGCTCGAAAAATGTTGACTGTCTACGTCTAATTTCTCCAATCAATTTACTATTTTCATTTGTTTCCTGTAGTACTTGGTCATTGGTGTTCCTGTCTGTCCATGATATTCATTGCATTCTCCTCAGAAACCACATTCCCACAGCCATCAGATGTTTTTCAGCTTGTCTGCTCATTGTCCAAGTTTCACACCCATACAAAAGTACAGGCTCTATGTAGCACCTCAAAACTCTTTTTCTCGTTTCAATTGACATCTTTTTATTGGTCAGTATGTTTTTCATCTTGCTAAGGGCTACTTTCACCATGGGTACCAATAAGACCTACTTTATCTATAGCAAACTCTGCCCAACACAGGATGGCAAAATGGCTTGCCGAAATTCTCAAACCAGTGCAGCAATCATTCAACCCCTTAATACTAAAAGATTCATGTGAACTGGCCAAAGATTGGACATCATCGATCTTAAACACAAGTACATGGTGTCAATGAACATTGTGTCTTCTTTCATTAACATTTTCCTAAAAGAAACAGTAAAGATCATCTGTGATCGCATAAAAGAGAAAAAACCGAAGTTAGGCCTACTGACATCCAAACTCGAGAAACTATTACTACTGTGCACATTTAATATTAAATTTAATTTTCTTAAAACATCCTACCGTCAAATTGATGGAGTGATCATGGGAGCCTTTAGGTTCCATTCTAGTAGACATTTTTATGGCACACTTAGTAAGAACAAAGATCCTCAAATATTAGGGACCTGCTTCTATAATGTGGATGGTATATTATTCATCACAGAGACCAGACAATAAGCAAAAGTGTTTCACTGCACCATGAACCAAGCCCACAAGAACATCTCTTTGTCTACTGACCATGAACGCTTGACCATGAACACAATGACACCTTATAATTTCTAAATATCCTAATCTGACATCGAGAGGATCACACTATACAAAAAGCAATCTATCGAAAAGAAACATGGAAGAGTCAGTACATGAATTTCAATAGCTTTGCGCCTATCCAATATAAGCTTGGCCTAGTAAGGACCCTGTTTAATCGAGCCAGAAAGATTTGCTCTGATTACACAATAAAAGAGGAACTGGAAACTAAGCCAAACTCTACAATTTAATGGATATCCAGCAGACTTCATAAAGCGTAACCTGCCAGCCACTTAAGCCCACACTCAAAGAATCATCAGTTCCCAAACTTCAAGAGTTTCTTCAGCTGACCTATCGAGGTTACAATATAATGAAATAAATACACAATCAACTTAACAACAGCAGTAATCCAAATATTCTTTGCTGTTGATCCAATGATCAGATATAAAACCACGCTGATACCTACTCCATATGTAATAAAATCACTGTCTCATACCATACATCAAATAAAAATGCATTCACCAATTCCAGTGTGAGTGCAAAGCAATTTACATAGGTAGAATGGAAGGACAATTAGCAAATCGAGCAGCCGAACATATACTAGTGTGTGTGGAAAAGTGAGTTAATTAGCCTTCAGAAATTCCTGTGCAGTCGAAAGGCTATAAAATGCCCTTTTCATTGATTTCTCAACACCTCATAAACTATAGCCATAACATGAACAAAGAAAAAGCATTTCATATACTGTATTTGACAAACAATAAATTATTGCTCAACTATTGTGAGGCGTTATAGCAATTAAGAATTTCCAGTTGGTTTTAGACAAACAGAAAAAGTTTATATTAAATTTAAATTACCGTGGGGATAACAGATGTTCCACATTCGAACAATATCTGTGACTTTGTGTTTTAATTGTTTCAGATAAAGTATTATTCATTTATTCACATTATATGATATATAACTCTGCAGAGCTGGCTCCGTGGTGAAGGGGTTACGGACACAGTTAGTGATCTCACATACCCGCATTCAAAGCACAGCTGCGCACGATTTGGCAGCAGACCGCATTGCGTTGGTTTTTTACAAATTGGTATGGGTGCCGGTCGTTCAGAAAGCAATGGCAAACTACTGAATGTAAACTTGCTAAGAGATCACAACAGCAAAAAAGATAAACAAATGCTGGTGTTGACTGCGACGTCCTGTAAAGGATATGCAACTAACTTTACCTCTTCAGTATGCATCTGACGAGATGCAGCAAAATATGTCACACAATCAATCATGCTATATATTGTCTTGACTGTCATGGGAAGCTTTTGGTAATATGAGAACCAATCTCTCGTTCTCCAACAAAGATATAAAACCAAAGATTAATGAGGAGAAAAATAAAACTTCATCACTCATCCGCATTTACAAATCTATGACACAAAATTGCGCAAGAAGAACTGCCATTGCACACAGCGAACAGTCTGGATTCTACAACGGTTGTAAAATCTTAATTTTACACCCTAAATTACCACCCATTCAGCAGCAAAAGGGATCATAAAGGTGTAGATAATAATCTTGAAACATCATCATCATCATGTGCCATTCCGATAACCGTGGGCGGTCATGTTTCGCTATCTCACACGATCACAAGAGTCAAGAATCAGCTCTGTGTTCTTGTCTCGACCATGCTATGTGCCATCCAGGTATTTACTTCTCTGCCTTCCCCTTGCTCTTTTCCCCTCAATCTTGCCAGTTGTCACCAAGTTTACCGATTTATTTCTTCTCATAACATGTACAAAAACTGTGACTGTCTACATTTAGTTTCTCTAATAAGTTTACGGTTTTCATTTGTTTCCCTTAGGACTTGGTCATTGGTTGTTTTACCTGTCCATGGTATTCTTTGCATTTTCCTCAGAAACCACATTTCCACAGCCATAAGATGTTTTCCAGCTTGTCTGCTCATTGTACATACTTCATATCCATACAAAAGTACAGGTTCTATGTAGCACTTCAACACTCGTTTTCTTGTAGCAAATTATATCTTTTTATTGGTCAGTATGTTTTCCATCCTGCAAAAGGTTACCGTCGCCATGGCGATTCTTGTTCTAAATGTCTTCAAGGCATCTCACATCAGATGTTATGACTGTTCCGAGATAACTGTACCGATTCACTTGTTTAAGAATATTCCTATTTACTTGTGGTATTTCCTTCTTTCTAGTGACTACCATAATCTGCATTTTCTTACACCTTAATTCTAATCCTAGTTGTTCACTGTGTGCAACAACCGCATCTACTAACTTTTGCAGATCCTGCTAATTGTCTGCAATTAATCTGCATATCTAATGTTATTAATGTTACATCCCCCTATGTTGATTCCTCTCATTTCTTCAAACTTCTGAAAATATTTTCACTGTATAGGGAAAAAAAAGATCTGGAGACATTACACATTCCTGTCACACACCTCTCTTAATAGACTGATACTTACCTACTTCATTATCAATTTTTATGGCACCTTGTTGTTTCCAATATATGTTTTTAACAAGTCTAAGGTCTTTCCCATACATTTTTAGATCTGCAAGCATCTTTATCATGTTGACATGTCTTACTTTATCAAAAGCTTTTGTGTAGTCAATAAAGCAAAGATGTAAGTCTTTGTTGACTTCTACAGAACGTTCAATTAATGTTCTCAGCATTTACACAGCATTTGCTGCACCCTTGTCTTCTAAGAACCCACATTGATCTACTATTTTGGGTTGTATTTTCTTCCTAACTCTCTGCATGATGATTCTTAGCAAAATCTTCATGATGTGGCTCATTATACTAATTGTTCAATGTTGATCACATTCCAAGGCTGCTGATTTCTTTGGGATTGCAATAAATATAGATGTCATAATTCCCTGCAACAGGCAGACATCGACTGTTGTCTAAGGTCCCTATATTTTGCAGATATCACTGAGTAGTGCAGGGTGGATCAACCACCAGTATCACATCACAGATCATTACTTTGATCAACAACTATTAGGCACTTAAGAACACTGGTTTGCACACAACTTTGTTTAATTATAGATGAACACGATGGCAGGTACAACATTATTCCAAGAAGTTTTGCTGAATATTACACATCGTCTTTAGGCATTAATCCGGATTATAACACTGCCTTCTACAGGCCTTTTAAATTAATTGGTCGTGCCGGTGTTACAGCTCTCACATGAGCCACGAACAGTCAGCAATCCACACACATAACAGAGAGGCTGATCCTTGTACAAGGACACATTTACAGTGTCAGACTTGCAAGCTGTATGTGAAACGTGTCTCAAGATGAGCACTCAATGATGAGGTTACCTCGTCAATCGTGCTAATAAGTTACATACATATTGTTTTCCATTGTGTAGATGCCATCTGATAATATCCCATTCTCTCATCGCGTACTAGCTTCACATCATTCAGATAAACTAGGGCAGCAGATACCAGGGCAGCCTCCAGATCTTCCCTGTCTATTTTGGTGATGTCGTTGCCCCATGGCTGCCTCTGACATTGAAGTGCACACAGTAGATGATGTTCCTTTCCTCCATTGCAAGCATGTTCCACCACTGCTGCACAATGACCTTCCCATTACAAGCAAAAACGTTCACAATTACCGGCCGCACTGAAGTATTCACCCTGATTGCCTGCAATTGTCAGAAGACATCACTATCACCGTTCCATGCAGATATATTGACCTCAGATACCGGTATGTTATTGCGGACAAGAATGATCTGCATTAGATGCCGCTTATTGTAGAAGCACTCAAAACCCTTGACTTTGATTGTCCCGTCATCGAGATGTGTTTCTTGTGGAACCACAATGTCATTTGATAAAATCAGCTTTTCAAGAATGGGTCAGTGTTGATTAAATGAGACACAACTCTAGTAAAGTACTAGAATGTATCTAATGCTCAACCTGTCATATTTTAACCACATTCTGCACCAGACTTTTTACCTAGCTTGGTTCTTCTTGCCTGTCATCTGGTCGTCATGTTAGGCTTAATTATCACCGTCGGGCACCAATGATACAACGAAGGGAGTCTGAGCTCATGTGATCGTAATCAGTTGCATGGTCCAAACTCTATTTCACTAAAACACACTCACGCTTAAGACAAACAAGTGGAAAATGCATTTGTCATCCTAATGGACAAAAAAGTGTTCGACCATTTTGCAGATTCTCACAGTGTAGGCACTGAATAAGACTGAAGATAAGGGTGAACCCTGTTGCAAGCATGGGATGTATTGTTGTTGGTTGACATTTGAACATTACCTTTTGCTGTGAAAGGGCAGCAGAGATCCGGTATTGAGTTCAAGAAGTGAAATACTTGACAAATCCAAAAGTACTCTGTTGCACACATCCTCAAGGTCTATTGTAGCAGCACATGTCTCAATGTCTGAGTGGAACCCCTCATATGCAAAAACCACCACATTACCCCAGGTTTCTCTGCTCGACCGGTTTCTTCCAAGGGTAAGTGGAAAGATACTTCACCTTTCAATCTCGCAGGATAATTTCCTAGCAATTATCTTCTCTATGAGCTTGCCTATCATATTCTGCATGGTGATTACCTGATATCCCTGCATTTTTGTGTGATTATTGCCAGGCTTCGGCAGAGGTATCAGGTAACTAGCAATCCATTATTCTTCTATGATGCTGCTGCTAATGCTGTTGTAATTACTTGCCAGTTCCAGCAACTACTTCTTGGAACACTTACCAGTGCCTTCATATTGTATGCTGTTAAGACTTGGTGCACTGTTTTTGCCAATCATAGTGCAGCCTTGATCTCATCCACTGTCACTGAATCTCCTGTCTCCACTCCAAGGGTCCTGTACTTATCTGAAACAGCCATTCTGGCTGCACTGTCCTCTCATGTTCTTCTGGTTGCTCTGCTCTAGACAGTGAACGAGCAAAGCCCTACCCTCATTTTCAACCATCTTCTGCCAGTATAAGGGAGGTTAACTAGACTGCTTGGTGTAAGTCTGTGTGCAGGGTTCATCTTATCTACTTGTTTCCTGTCATATGATCAATGTCCCAGTCTCCAATTTAATCAGGATCATCACTTTGAATATTCTTCTGAATTAACGAGCTAACTTTAGTAGACTGCTGGTGATTTGTGATTAGAAAATTCTGTCTAAAAGTATAGTTTTCCCCTGCAATCATCACTAGTACTTCTCTGCTGCATTCTGTCAGGTATTCAGTGCCTTACAACATCAGCATGGTCTAGATAAATTTATAGGTGACTGGACACATGACCCTAATCATGTCTATATTATAAATATTCTTTATGCAATAAACAGGGTTACCATGTGAAGATTTTGCAAGGGCACATTTGCACAAGGCAGGCAATATACTAGAAGCTTACTATCAAAGCAAACAGTTGCTTCCACAGTGATGGCTATCACATGGCAGGATGCTGAAGGTTAGACCCTAAATGTACCTCATACATGTCCAATAAACATTGGTAGCAAACAATGAAAACTTATTTTGGCTGGAATGTGAATGCAATAATGAAAAAAAACCTACATCAGTTTTTTTTTTTTTGCATATCCTATTTACAGGACATTGCAGTCAGTACCAGCATTTTTCAGCTGCTGTTGATGTCTTGGCAAGTTTTACATTCAGTCGTTTGCCATTGCTTTCTGAACGACCAGCTCATTTACCTTTCCGTAAGAAACCAACGTGACACGATCCGCTGCCGAATCTCGCGCAAATGTGTATAATATCTACAACTTATAAAATGCTCAATATACACAATGATAATCAAATGATAATAGCATACCATCTGGATCCAAATGCTTAAAAATAAGAGCATTCTCATGTATGGCTTCTTTAAAATGCTCCATCATCTTTTCAAGTATCCATTTTTCCATTTCTGACTTGGACAGGTAACCATCTTTGTCAACATCAGCTCTAGCAACAACAATAACAATAACAACAGATAAATTAATTATGATTAAAATTAAATATATATAGTTTACAATCTCATGTTTACATGTAAACTTCTATTCCTATTCACAATCTACCAAATAAACACAACTTACTAAACACCACTGACATTTAGAAAATTTAACTCATTAACCACTATAATAAATAAGTTGACAGTGCTAAACTCCATGCAGTTTGAGCAATGCAAAATAAGCTGAAACCCATGCAAATTGCTCACATGTAACTTGAAAATATACAAAATATTGACAAATTACATTGACAAATCACATCACATACAATATTGACTAAAAATGTAAATAAATCTTGTACAATATGTGTTTTTTTAAAACATCCTACAGGCAATGAGGTAAGTAAGCAAAAGTAAATCACGTGACACTATCACACCATGGCTCCTTTGAAACATCACATTGTCTGTCACAGTTCATTTTAAAAGTCACAGTATCCTATCACACCTTTTTCAAAAATGTCATACTATAACATCACAGCTTCACTGAAACAAATATATGTTTCAATCTATCAATCAAATCAGATTCTTGGCTACTGTGGTTCAGACAAACATACTGCGCGCATACATTTAAGTGTGAATTTGTCATGTATTACTGAGTATATGAAGTGATTAACAAATGTTGATTCAGGGAAATGTTGTTTTACGAACTGATAATAGGAACAGTGTGGCTTGAAGGTACAGCATTTTCCTTTGACTAAAACAGTAGGAATCTGAATCTAGTGATATATAATGAGAAACCTGAGGGTATTTACTTTGTCCACAACCTAGAGTAATGGAACTTCTCACATAGGAGTGAACAAATCAGATGTCTCAAGTGGACACTAAAGGTCCCCAGTTGCAAATCGCCAAGAGTAGGATGTAATTTGCCACTGCCCTTGCACAATTTCAGGGATTAGAAAAGCTACACACAATATTTATAGCATACCCATTTCTTTCCGTAGATGTGAAAGGCAAGAGAAAACAACCACATTAATTTCCAAAGAATAATAGTTTATGGTGTAGTTTTAAAAACATCAAACTTGTCTATGAAATGAATAAGTTGACACTACATAAACTGCTAATATGCTAAATTACTAACACTGGAGAAAGAGGTAATTATTATTTCAATGATCTGCCAATACTATTGAATATGCTTACTTGGCAATAATTTCTTTGAGCTTCACTTCTGCATTTTCTATTGTTTCTGCTTTAAACTCATCATGTTCACCAAGAAACATTTCTTTATGGTATTCCTTATTCATGTGCCCATCTTGCTCCATTTTAACAACATCTAGATGGTCTGCAGGAACCAGTTTATCGATGGATAATTTCTGTGGTTGACATGAAAAAATTGTAACCAAAAATAAAACATTAAATAATGCATTGAAATATATAAACAAAACAAAAAAACAATAAAAGCAACCAATCCCTAACAAAGTCAAATTTTTTTGTAATCACATGACTCAGAGGTCATCCCAGGTTCATAAAATGGGTACCAAAATATGTTCTGAGAATGATGCTACCCACATCACCAACTGAGTGCTATTTGGTCAAGAAAATACAAGCCACACTAATAAGTAATGAAGTCATGGAAACAGGTCTTTTACATATATATTAGGCAGCTTCAAAAAGTTCAGGAAATCTGTTTACTGTAAAAAAAAAAAAAAAATCAGTACCAATATAATAATTAACACACTTCCTTGAAAATAGTTCCCAATGGCAACAAGTATGAAAGTTTCATACTTGTTGCCAACAATCTTACATTCGTTGGAGACATTCCTGGAACTCTTTTTTTTTAGACCTATCTCAGCTGCACTGTCACAGCAACCTTTGACTTGCTGTCTTTCTGTGCCATTTTCAGGCAGGGGAATAAGGTCCAAAAAGAAACAAAAAATATGTGGTACCAGGTCAGGAGAATATGTGGAGGATATTCCAGAGCAGTCATATTGTGTTTTGCATGGTAGCTTCACCAGTAGGGATTATTGTCATCCTGGATCACACTGAAAAAACAGTCTTGTTTTTATGATAATATGGGGTTGTAACACACAATCATGCAACATACGAGGGCGAGTCAATAAGTAAGTCACACGGTTCTGTGGGATGGCAGGTAAATGTAGTTGGTGTTTTCTGCAGGTGTCATTAGGTGACAGCATCATCAAACTTTATATTCCCGTTCGTCAGGTGGTGCTAGGTGTCTCATGTGCATGCGCAGCACATTAACAAAATGGCAACTGTACTTAGGTGTACACCCAAAGAGCAACAGGCTGTTGTGCGTTTTTTGTGGGCAAAAGGACTGCCTGCAAAGGAAATGCTTCCTGTTTATGCTGATAAATGTTTGTCCCGTAAAGCGGTGCATAGTTGGGTAGAAAATTTTTCTCATGGATGCTCTAAAATTGCCGATGAAATCCGATCTGGTCGTCCTGTTGCGATTGCAACAGAAGCATCCATACGGGTGGAGGAGATGATTAGAGGTGACAGGCGAGTAACGATAGACTCTGTAGCATTTGCAATAGGGTGCTCACATGGTTCAGCATAATGCATAATCGATTGACATTTAAGAAAGTGTGCTCAAGGTGGGTACCCAAACAATTGAAGAAGGAACACAAAATGAACCGATTTGGCCTGTCCTTGCATCATCTCTGTCGATACGAAGATGAAGGAGAAGACATGCTGAACAGGATTGTTACTGAGGATGAATCATGGGTGCATCACTATCAGCACCAATCAAAGCATGCTTCAATGCAATGGAAACATCCTTCTTCGCCTTGTGTCCAAAAATTCAAGGTTACACAATCAGCTGGGAAGGTTACACTGACAGCGTTCTGGGATTGTCAAGGAGTGCTTTTAACCAATTTGAAGAAGAAAGGTGACAATGTGAATTCTGAAAGACCACATATGGCTCGATTAACTCAGGAGAAAATTAACCAACTAAGGTGGGAAGTTCAAACTCCAGGCAGCAGAGGCAAAGAGGATTAAGTGGGAACAGTTTATCAATGAAGTCGGTGGGGATGCGACATTGGGAAAATTCTGGAGGCTGCACCGGCAGATGAAGAGACAGGTGATGCCTGGTACACATGGCACCGTTTATGATGATAACAACCGACCTATGACAACTGACAAGGACAAAGTGGAGGCTTTACTTGGGCGATTTTTAAAACAGATGGATCAGCAAGATAGGGCTATTAGAGATAACATCAGAGAAGCCTTGTCACGGGTCACAAGGAAGCAGTACTGTGAGATTAAAGTGGAGGACATTAGACGGGTACTGAAGTGGGCTAAAGACAAAGCGCCAGGTCCAGATGGGGTGAGATACTCCCATATGAGGAACATAAATGATGGGGTCTTGGAGGAGATGGCTCTTTGTTTCAACCTAAGCATCAATACGGTGGAAATACCCCACGACTGGCTGCATAGCTACCTGGTCCCACTCCCAAAGCCAGGTAAGGACTACTCCAGACTTAATGGATACCGAATCATAACCCTGCAAAACACGTATAGCAAAGTCCTCGAAAAGATAGTAGCACGCAGGCTCCAGCAACATTTGGAAAGTCGGAATCTGCTACCCCAAGGACTCGGGAGCTATCGGCCTGGAAAGGACACCTGGGCCAATGCTGCAACTTTTGCATTTGATGTCCACGAGGGCTTCCAGGATAAACGGCGGTAGCTCTTGACCTGGAAGATGCGTATAACAGGGTTAGGTATGATCAGTTAATACACACACTGTTGGACATGGAGGTCATCCCTTGCCTTGTTAGATGGGTTGCGGCAGTCCTTTATGAGCGTAAGGTTGCACTGCGCATAGGTACCTGGACTTCTGACCCCTGTAATATTACACCTGGGTTGCCGCAGGGATCTGCCTTGTCCTCGGTGCTCTTTAATGTCTACACCAGCGAAATCGCAGCCATTGAGACACCAGGTGTGGGTAGAATCTTGACATTTGCAGATGATGTGCTGGTGTACAGACAGGGCAGAGATAGGGCCAGTTTGGTGAAAGACGTACAGGTGGCGGTAAACAAGGTGACGGAGTGGTACAGGGACACAGGGGTCATTTTAAACCCAGACAAGGCATCAGTTGTGTGGTACTCCCTGGATAACCGGATCGTCAAGGCAGACGTCCCAGGTATTATGTTGAATGGATGTCCTCTTAGTCGAGAGAGTAAACTGAAGTACTTGGGTATCACCTTTGACAGGTGTTTGTCTTTTAAGGAACATGTGGAGGATTTGGTGGTGAAGGCTTGTAGGGGACTTAATGCATTGAGGGCTATGGCAGCAACCAGGGTAGATCAGAGGATGGATGCTGTACAGGCTCTTTCAGCAGTTAATAATTTCTGTCATTGAGTATGGTTTGGGGCTGCTGACAGTATCAAAAAGCCAGCTTGAAAGGTTGGAGCGCATACAGAATGCTGCCATGCGGTTAATACTGGGGTGCACAAAGGACACACCAATTATTTGCATGAGGCATATCCTCGCGCTACCTACAATGACGGATAGACATAGGGTCCTTCTGGCCAAATGGTACCTGAGAGTTGCCGCAGACAGGGATCACCCGTTGCATGCAGCAATGGATATGGTAAAGGGTCATAGACTAAGACGAGGCAGGTCCTGATGGCACAGGCAGAACATTTTATAAGTCAGGTGTGTGATCTAGAGACCATCAATCATGAAAGAGAGTGGGTTGAAGTTCCAGATGACATGATGGACTGGCACAATGTAATAATAACACTGGGTCATGAGTGCAGAGAATGGGCAGTGGGCCGCACTGAGTTTGAAGTGCAACAGCTGATCCAGAGCAACACACATCAAGGTGATATAGTCTTCTACACCGACGGGTCAGTGGTGAGAAACAGACGTAGTGGCTGGGGCTTTATTGCAAAGGCTAATGGGCGAGGCTTGAAAAAGGAGGTGGAGGCAGTAACAGCGGCCTTCCGGTGGCTAGAGGAGACTACTGCAACACACGCTGTGTTCATTACGGATTCAAAGAATATGCTTAGCAAGGTGGAGAAAGGAATGTTTCGTGTGGAATGGCTCTCGTCGCTTCAGAGGTCACAGATTGTGAGAATTGTATGGATATTTTGCCCTGGCCATGCGGGTGTACAGAGGGACGAACAGGCTGATAGGCTAGCAGGGAATGCACCTCTTGGTGGTATCTTGCCTATGGACAAGGGGGAGGTGGTCGTGCGCTTGTGGAACCAGGTGGAGAAGGCGGAGGAACAGATTGAGAACCCATATGTGGAAAGAATGAGATTGCGGGGAATCGGCAGGGGTTCTGGAAGAATCTCAAAACTGAGAGGGAAGACCAGGAGAACTTTTAATCAGATAGCGGTGGGAATGATTAGTAGTATGACTCTTCGCTGGCTGTTGAACGTGGGGACTGAGCATGAATGGGAATGTCCTGAGTGCAGTGATGTCGGTTCTTAACTCAACTCAACTCATCTCCAGTTGTCTTGACTTGTCTTGCCACTGGAATAAGGCGAGAGAGTGAAGTCGACGAATTGCGCAACTCTTCCTCACTTTAATCCAATTCATCACGCAAATCATTCTTCATCCAACTTCATATATCACCTTCAAGCCCTGTGGCGATGGGCGAGCGGCGAAGCGGAAGGCGTAGGTGCGCTGGCAATCATAGTCGCAGACCTGCACACAGCCGGCTCAGGCCATATGGTCGTCTTCTACTGACCGGAGCAGCAGTGGGATTTGGCAGCTCCCTGAGCGACTGAGCAGCCCTCTATAGAAAAGCACTGCTCACCTCCATAGCATGAGGGAGGGGCTAGAAAAGGTGCCCTAAACATTGTCTGCTCCATCATTACTTAACCAGCTAGCCGCAGTTGGTGGGTACCCTATACTGCAGTCGACACACAAACAAAGTAAAAACAGGTAAAGCTAAAAGAGCTAACCATATTCACTTGACAATCGGAATTTGGAATGTATGCACCCTACTTACGAATGTTACGAATTCCTTGGACTGCCAGAGTAACTAACGACGACTGCCTGAAACAGGCTAATGAAACTAGAACATTATATACAACAATAAGAAAGAGACAAACAACTTTCTTTGGTCATGTAATGAGAAGAGAGGCATTGGAGAACATCGCGACAACTGGAAAGATCGAGGGGAAGAGAGGCAGAGACAGACCAAGAGAAATGATGCTGGATGGATTGAGCCGGTGGCACGAAGGAATATCAGCAGCAGAGTTGATCCAGAAAACCAAAGACCGAGATCTGTGGAGAGCCATGAACGCCTACGCCAGCCGGCACGGCACTTGATGATGATGATGATGATGATGATGATGATGATGATGAGCTGCGTTGTGGTAAACGCTCCCAAAGCGGCCAGAGGAAATGCTTTAATGACACTCTGAAAATCTCACTGAAAGATTTTGGAATTCATCTTGACACCTGGGAGACTGCTGCTAAAGACGTAATTCGTGGCATACATCATTACATAAGGGTGCAGTCACTTGTGAAGCAACCAGCGCTGTGAAGAAAAGGCTGGACAGAAAAACCACTGCAGGAGATCCTCCTCCTGGAACGTCAAGCATTCTTTGCCCACATTGTCAAAGAACATTTTGAGCCAAAATAGGCCCTATCAGCCATCTTAGAACTCACGGCTCCATACTTTCAACCCCACTGGATGAAATGAATGGTCATAATCATTCTTGATGGACAAACAACACATTTGATTTTAAAAATGTGTTTTCCTGCACATTCTGTAATCTCACATATACAATAGCATGCAATAGGGGTGACATGAAATATGCTGAACAGACTGGAAGATGTTTAGCAGACAAATTCAGGGAACATTTTAGGGACATATCACATTATAATAATTTCAATTTTCCTGGTCATAAGGCTGTCAATAATTATCACTGCCATCAATAATGTAATTCGGACAGTTCAGCCAGGCTTAAAATGGAAAGCCATTTAACGCAGGCTTAAAATGGAAAGCCATTTAACGCAGGCTTAAAATGGAAAACCATTGAACTATAACTTTGGCCTGTATTTGACAGAAACCAATATTGATGTCAATGCCACGGTCACAATTTTACACCTTTCCAATTTCTGTCATGTCATTTAACATTATGACCACCTTCACTTTCTCTTGTCTCATCTCATCTCATCATGTTCCTCTTGTACCTTGCAGTGCCGAGATGAAGTATAAAAAGCGGGGGAGAGCCCGCCTATGGGCTTCATGTATCGATATTCCCATGGACTCTGTTATTCCCTGCGTCCATCGTTTACATGGTCGGCCTCTTCCACTGCTTCCCTCTGGTCTGTACATCAATGCTTGTTGTGGTATACTGTTAGTTGGTAACCTACTTGCATGGCCAAACCATTTGACTTGCTGCCTTCTAATAAAATCTGGTGCAGCTATAACCCCCACTTTAGTCCTGATTTCTTCATTTCTGATCTTATCTCTTCTTGATACATTGAGTATTCTTCTCAGGAATCTCATTTTTGTTGTTGTGATTTTTCTTTTCTCTTTTTCTGTCACTGTCTATGTTTGGCATTGGCAACATAGAGTTGGTAGGAAGATTGTGTTGTAAAGTGCTTTCTTAGTAGTTATTGATACATGTTCGTTCTTTAGTATTGGTGCCATTTGTCCAATGAGTTGGTTTGCCTTTTTGCATCTATTTTCGATCTCGTCTTCTGATTTACCATTTGATGACATTATACTTCCTAGGTACTTGAAACTCTTTACTTGTTTCAAGGGATGTTCGTTTAGGTGAATCGTTGTTGCTTTTCCTTCTTTAGTTACAGTCATTACCTCTGTTTTACTTGTGCTAATTTTCATGTTATGTTCCCCACACATTTCGTTTAGACTATTCATGTGGTCTTGTAATTCAGCTTCTGATTTTGCTATTAGTACTTGGTCGTCCGCAAACAGGAGTTCTCTAATGGTTAGATTTGTAGATGGTTCTTCTTCTGTGTTCTCGTCATGTGGTGTTCTTGCGGTCTCTGTTTGGCTGTTTTTCTTTTACATATGTTGTCTATATATGCTATGAACAATAGAGGAGACAGGACACAACCTTGTCGTACTCCGGATCTTATGGTGAAGGGTTCTGAGTGTCCCCCAGTTGCTCTCACTATGCATTCACTGTCGTTGTATAAGCTTCTACATAGGTTTGTTAGATGTGTACTCACTCCATATTGTTTAAGGATTTCCCACAGCTTGTTTATGTGTATAGTATATAATTGTACTTTCCTTTTTGATATTATTATACCTATTTTCATCCAAATAATTGTACAAATGTGGATGTTAACTAAAAGTGGTAGTTGCGCATCCAGTGTGTACCACTTCCTTAGTTTCAGTTACCTTTGCTCTGTATAATATTCATTAAATGCTCTTATTTTAAATCATTGTGCTCTCCCTGACAGAGGTTACTGTAGCTAAAACATTGAACACATGTGTTATGATTTTACCATTTATTCATGTTTCTTTGGTATTTTTTGTTAATATACATATTTATATACTTTGTATATATTTCTCATCACGTATACGTGGAATTTGTATTGCTGTGATATTCACTTAGTTGTACAGCACGTAAGTGGGTGCGCAGTTGCAATTGTTAGGATGTTAAGCTGACAATGGCATGATTGTGGTCGGGTAAGGATTCAAAGTCAGCTCTTGTCATTCATTGTGGGAGGAAAAGACTCACTACCCAATCTTCTGTGCACTCAGGCTATAAAAAATTGTGTTAGTCCTAATACATCACATACCCAAACCGGTTCCTGTTACAGACATTTTTTTGGGGTATAGTAAATGAATTTGTGTTTCACTGGAGTTTCATTTTGTATTGCCATTTCCCGCTGATTTCAAGATATTTTGAAATGACAAGGACTTTTATTACTTCCTCATGACAGTCTAGGAGTTCCTAAGTTAGCAAATAATATGTCTAACTTGTCCTAATAATCAAGATAATTATAAAGGCAGATAAGTGATTCAAATTGACATCCTAAGCAACATATCGTTTAGAAGAACAATTTTAATAATTAACATTGACTAAGATTCAAGAGACTGCAGCAACAAGAAATGTTTATACTTATATGATCCATTAGTAAATGATGCACAACTAGACATCAACATTATTATTTAATTATTATAATATTATAAACAGAATGACCAAAATAAATAATATTAAACACAATTTAACAGACCTTAATTTGACCAACAAAAGCGAGATCCAGCTTCTTCTCATCATTGTTAGTGTCATATCTCTGTGCTGCATTGCCATCTACAGCAATAGGTAAAGCTAAATCTGGCTGCAGATGCCCTTCATTGTGATGTAATAGCTTATCTTCAATAGCATTGTTGTCTGTAACATTAAGAAGCAAAATGTAATATTTATAAAGGTGAAAACAGAATATGGTAAGCTTCCAAAACAACTGTCAGACTGATCACTTATTTAAGACACAGACAATTAAATTACAGAGAAATGATACTAAACAATAGTAGTACCTAACTGTTAAAATGACAAGAGCAACTGGTAAAAGAAGAGAAACCAAAATGTCCAAAACCAAACAGATCAAAAGCACAAAATATTTAGAAAATATGAGGCAACTTGAAGACAGTTCTAATAACAATTGGTAAAAATTATTTACATGCAAACGATTGCATTTTTATATTCTGTAAATTTCTTCTGAAAACTGGCAAGACCCCCAGTTCAGACAACACCACAACAGAAATTACCAATGCCTTAGAAGAATAGACCAAGTCACCAGACTGCTTTTTTTTTTTTTTTCCGCGTTTCCATCCTGTTTCAGGATATTGCGGTCAACACCAGCATCTTTCAGCTGTATGTTGATTCCTAGGCTAGATTACGCTCATCAGCACGCCACGACTTTCTGAGCGACCGGCTCCATACTCTCATAAGTCACTTTTGCGATTCGAACCACTGCTAATTCTCGTCGCGTCACGTGACGAGAGTATTCGGAGTTAGCGGAGAAAGCTGCTAACCCCTCAGCCACGGAGCCGGTCACCAGACTGCTGAACACAATATATGATACTGGAGATATATCCTGAATTATGTAATTCTATATTTATTGCAATTCCAAAGAAATCAGGAGCCTTGGAATGTGATCAACATCGAATAATTAATATAATGAGTCATATCACGAAGATTTTGCTAAGAATTATCATGCAAAAAGTTAGGAAACAATACAACCCCAAATAGCAGAAGAACAATGTGGGTAAAGGTACAATTAATGCTGTGTATATGCTGAGTACATTCATTGCATGTTCTATAGAAGTAAACTAAGACCTACATCTTAGCTCCATTGACTACACAAAGGCTTTTGATAAAACAAGATATGTCACCATGATAAGGATGTTTGTAGATCTACAAATTGATGGGAAAAACTGTAGCCTTGTAAAAACATATATTGGAAACAAAAAGCTACAATAAAGATTGATAATGAAGTAGGTCAGTATCAGCCTATTAAGAGCCGTGTGAGACAGAGATGTGTAATGTCTCCAGATCTTTTTTCCCTGTACAGTGAAAATATTTTCAGAAATGTATAAGGTATGAAAGGAATCATCATGGGGGACATAACATCAATAACATTAGATATGCGGTTGACACAGTATTGATTGCAGACAATGAGCAGCATCTGCAACATTTAGTAGATGTGGTTGTTGCACACAGTGAACAACTAGGATTATAATTAAATTGTAAGAAGACATAGATTATGGTCATCACTAGGAAGAAGGAAACACCATAATGTAATATACAAGTAAATGGGAATATTCTTATACAAGTGAATCGGTATAATTATCTTGGAACTGTCATAACATCTGATGGGAGATGCCCTGAAGAGAGTAGAACAAATCGCCAAGGTGAAGGTAGCCTTTTGCAAGATGGAAAACATACTGACAGATAAAAAGATGTAAATTGCAATAAGAAAAAGAGTGTTGAGGTGCTACATAGAATCTGCACTTTTGTATGGATGTGAAGCGTAAACAATGAGCAGACAAGCTGAAAAACATCTGATGGATGTGGAAGTGTTCTTTCTGAGGAAAATGTAAAGAATACCATGGATAGACAGAAAAACCAATGACCAAGTCTTACAAGAAACAAATGAAAATCGTACACTGATTAGAGAAATTAGACGTAGACAGTCAACATTTTTGGCCACATTATGAGAAGAAATAAATTGGAGAACTTGGTGACAACTGGCAAGATGGAGGGGTAGAGAACAAGGGGAAGGCGGGGAAGGCAGAGAAGTAAATACCTGGATGGCTTCACCACATGGTATGGTCGAGACAAGAACATGGAGCTGATCCACGACTCTGGTGATCGACTGAGATGGCAAATCATGACAGCCCACGCTTATTGGCATAGCACATGATGGATGAATGAAATGTCTTCTAAAGATAGTAGTGATTTATGAATAAGCACACATTCAATGATCACATATCTAGTCACATAAAAAAATATGCACTAACCAGCACATATGGAATAAAGAGCAATCACAATGAGTAACTAATAACAGTTAACCATGTACATGCATTATGCCATTCTTGTATGTTTTGCATATCCTTTACAGGACATCGCTGTCAACATCAGTATCTTTCAGCTGATTGTTGATTTCTTGGCAAGATTACGCTCAGTAGTTTGCCATTGATTTCTGAGCGACCGGCTCCATACTCTCATAAGTCACTGGCACGACTCGAACCGCTTCCAATTCTCGTGCGCTCACGTCAACCACGAGAGTATTCAGGGTTACGGAGAAAGCTGCTAATCCCTTGGCCAGGGAGACCGGCCATTCTTGTATACCAACCAAAAATCACAATAAATAGAAGAAATTGAATATGCCACAAACATTGAATTTCTTCCCCCCCCCCCCCCCCCCCCCATAATCAATAACAACAGGGACTATTCAATATTCAAAAGAGGTGAAATGAGGTAAAGATAAACACAAGACACTGCAGACAACTTGGACATCAGAGTGCACAAGGCTGGAGAAATGGCCAGAGATACAGAAGCTTTTCTGCAGGCCATGATGAGAGCAACATTCTGCAATGCAACTGCTACATGATGATATATTTTTCTGTCAGTGTTCTCAAACAAAATATTGCTTCTTGTCCTGTTTTGAAAAGCAAACTATTCTGCTGGAAATAGAATGCTTATTTTACTTTTTATTCTCTCATATGTGATCTTGGGTAGTATTTTCAGTAAAAATTGTCATTACTGCCTATAGTATATTGTGGGGGATGGAGGTCTTGAGCTTGAGGAATAAAGGTCACCTGGCTAAGGAAGCTCTGTAAACTGTGCAGGTTAAGTTTTTCTGTTTGCTCCCAATAGACAAACAAATCCATCACTGTCTCATCTCATCTCATCATGTTCCTCTTGTACCTTGTGGTGTCGAAGTGAAGTATAAACTTCGTAAGAGTGCCCGATTATGGGCTTCATATATCGATATTCCCATGGACTCTGCTATTCCCTACGTCCAACGTTTACGTGGTCGGCCTCTTCCTCTGTTTCCATCTGGTCTGTACATCATTGCTTGTTGTGGTATGCTGTTGACTGGTAACCTACTTGCATGGCCAAACCATTTGACTTGCTGCTTTCTAATAAAATCCATCACTGTAATGAGGTTTAATCCCAGTTCTCCCAAATGGAAACCTGGCATTCTAGTCGTTGTGATGCTAATCAGTATTTTTAGTGTTGCGTTCATAATACTGATTATTCTAAAATATGCGCACTCAGCAGATGATGGAGTTTTGATAAATGTTGTCATTCTTCTAAACAAAACCTCTATTGAATATATCATTTCATACCTCATAATTTATGGTCCAAATTCCTCAAGGGCTGTTATTGATATTTTATCACTGCTAGAAGCTTTTCTGCTCTTCATAGTGGTTTAGTTGAGCTAAGAATTGACATCACTGCATTCAGGACATTCCCATATGCACTCCGTCCCCTCGTTCAACAGCCAGCAAAGAGTCACACAACTAATCGTTCACTCCGCTATTTGATTAAAAGTTCTCCTGGTCTTCCCTCTCAGTTTTGAGATTCTACCAGTACCTCTGCCAATCCCCCGCAATCTAATTCTTTCCATATACAGGTTCTCAATCTGTTCCCCACCTTCTCCACCTGGTCCCACAGACACACGACCACCTCTCCCTTGTGCATAGGTAATCTACCAATAAAAGGTGCATTCCCTGCCAGCCTATCAGATGCAACACACATCTTGGCGTGAGGTTTGATCATAGCCTGTCATTCAGAGATCATGTTGATTATGTCATAACGAAAGCTCGAAAAGGTTTGTCAGCAATGAGAGTCATGGCAACTGCCAATATTGAGCAAAGACTGTTAATACTTCTATTCCAAGGACTGGTACTTTCACCAATTGAGTATGCCCTGGCCATCCTTACTGTCAGCCCTACACAGATTGGAAGACTTGAAAAGGTACAAAACGAAGCCATATGCGCATCATCCTGGGCTGCACGAGAGACACCAGCTGTGTAGTTGAGTTGAGTTGAGTTAAGAACCAACATAAATCCACTCAGGACATTCCCATATTCCCATATGTGCTCCGTCCCCTCGTTCAACAGCCAGCGAAGAGTCATACTACTAATTGTTCACACCGCTATCTGATTAAAAAGTTCTCCTGGTCTTCCCTCTCAGTTTTAAGATTCTTCCAGAACCCCTGCCGATCCCCCGCAATCTCATTCTTTCCACATATGGGTTCTCAATCTGTTCCTCCACCTTCTCTACCTGGTCCCACAAGCGCACGACCACTTCCCCCTTGTCTATAGGCAAAATTCCACCAAGAGGTGCCTTCCCTTCTAGCCTATCAGCCTGTTCATTCCCTCGTACACTCGCATGGCCAGGGCAAAATATCCATATAATTCTCACGATCTGTGACCTATGAAGCGACGAGAGCCATTCCACACGAAACATTCCTTTCTCCACCCTGCTAAGCATACTGTTTGAATCCGTAATGAATACAACGTGTGTTGCAGTAGTCTCCTCTAGCCACCGGAATGCCGCTGTTACTGCCTCCACCTCCATTCTCATGCTGGAGGTCGCAGTCTCATATGCCAGACTCTCCTTTTTTAAGACTCGCCTATTAGCCTTTGCAATAAAGCCCCAACCACTATGTCTGTTTCTCACCACTGACCCATCGGTGTAGATGACTATGTCGCCTTGATGTGTGTTGCTCTAGATCAGCTGTTGCACTTCAAACTCAGTGCGGCCCACTGCCCATTCTCTGCACTCCCGACCCAGTGTTATTCACCAGCTGTGTAGCAATGAGATACCTCCTTGACTTCCCGACAATGAACCACAGGATCAAGATCTGGAAAGCTCGTGCATACTTAAAAATAAGTGCAGATGAGCAGTACCCTCTGCATGAGGATATATTCAGAGAAAAGGGTGACAGGCTAAAGAGGGGCAAATCATGGATGGGTTGGGCGGAAGATGTCACCAGACAGGTCTGCAGTCCTACCAGTATCAACCCCGGCAAGGAATGGGTGCCGGTGCCTCCAGCTTTTAAGTGCACTTTCTCCTGCATTATCACACTCGACAGACGGTGCAGAGAGCAGAACCCTGCTGCTGTCAATGCAGAGGTGAACGCGCTCATCTATGAACACTCAGATAGCCCCGAAGTGCTCATCTATACAGATGGATCTGTTGTAAAGCAGCAGAGAAGTGCGTGGGCATTTACAGCTCATTCAGCGGGCCGAACAGTTCAAGAATCCAGTGGTGCCCGCTCTATGAGCACGAGCAGCATGACGATCGAGGTGATGGTAGTTACACAGGCTTTCATATGGCTGGAATCACAGCATTATACCAACGTGTGTGTACTAAGTGATTCAATGAGCATGATTCGGAAGGTCGAAGCTGGATCTGTACGTAGACAGTGAACTGAGTCGCTGCGGAAGTCTGTTGTCTGTAAAGTCACCTTCATCTTCGTCCCGGGACATGCGGGAGTCGAGGGAAATGAACGAGCTGATAAACTGGCTGGCTCTGCACCCCCTGTAGATGGCCAACCCATGGATTGTGCCGATGTTATTAACGTCCTTAAAGATATGGCGAGAACAGAGGACTTTGACATCAGTGAATCCACATCGCTGTCCAGGATGAAAGACTTGGAAGTAAGAACCGGCACGGCCAGACGCGAGAGGTACATCAGGAAAACGAGGTGCCTCGTCAACCAACACAGAACTGGCACTATTAGCCACCGGACGTTGATGCATATGCTGGGGGGAGGATATGAGCACCTATGGACCTGTCCGGAGTGCAACGAAGATACTCCAACTGATAACTGATAATGTGAGCAGCTCCATCCAATACTCCAGACAGAAAGTATTAATTGGTGAAAAAGCCTGTAAAGCATCTTCTGCTCTACTCTGGTTGCTGCCATCGCCCTCAATGCATAAAGTCCCTTACCAGCCTTCACCACCAAAACCTCCACATGATCCTTTAAAGAGATAAACCTGTCAAAGGTGATTCGCAAGTACTTAATTTACTCTCTCTACTAAGAGGATATCCATTGAATATAAATACATGGGGCATCTGCCTTTATGATCCGGTTATCCGGAAGTACCACACAACCGATGCCTTGTCTGGGTTTATAACAATCCCTGCATCCCTGCACCACTCCGTCACCCTGTTTACTGCCATCTGTAAGTCTGCAGCCAAACTTTAACTGTCTCATCCCTGCCTGTACATCAGCACATCATCTGCAAAAGTCAAGATTCTACTAATACCTGGTGTCTCAATATCTGCAACTTTGCTGGTGTAGACATTAAAGAGCACTGGGGACATGGCAGATCCCTGTGGCAGCCCAGATATACATGGGTCAGAAGTCTAGGAACCCATGTGCAGTGCAATTTTATGCTCATAAAGGACTGCCGCAACCCATTTGACAAGCCAAGAGCAGACCTCCTTGTTCAACAGAGTGTATATCAACTGAACATATTTAAAACAATGTTTTCCCGTGATGAATTTGAATAACGGAGACACAAACAATAGATTGCACGATTTATTGCCTGGCATATTTCGCTGCATCTCGTCAGGTACATACTGCAGAAATCACACAACTTACGTGAATTAATTAGATAAATCCTTCAAACTGAAATATACACATGTTCGCACAGTAATGTCGATTGTCTACCACGGTAATTTTAAACTGACTAACATGTCTTTCTACTTACACAAGGACGGCTTACGAAGGTTGATTAGAATAGCTTCAGCAAACTTTAACAATCGACTACTTTGTGTGTTGAACAACACACGGAAGGCACTGTCTCTTTCAACCACGTGACCACTCTCGAACACGTGTCTCCCGACCGATGAAGCCAGACTTTTCCGGTGTGTCGGCCTGCCTAGGCTACCATCTTCTGTGTGTAGTATCTTGTCCAACCAATTCGGGATATGTTCCGAAACCCTGCAATGTAACTGTCGCTCAGTTCTGCCTATGTAGATGGCCTCGCATCTGCATGTAAATTGGTAAATACAATTTGATTTGGCGTACAAAGCTACAGGTTCTTTTACTGCTGGGACTGGGATTGGTGTGTTTCTGTACCTGATGACTAGAGCTGCAGCACAGAATGTTCGCTCGACTGCTGTGGTGAGCCAGTCCCGCAGACGTTGCATTACGTCATCTCCTCGGAAGGTTAGCTGGATGAATACTTTGAGTTTAGGGACTGTAGTTACTTCTGATTTCGGTTTGGGCTGTTGGCAGTGGCGCTTTATAAATCCTGTGGAGTACCCATTCAGGTTTAAGGCATTCTTCAGAGTTTTAAATTCCTCTGTCAGTGTGTCCTGGGTGCATATCTTCCTAGCACGGTCAAACAGGGTCCGTACTAAGCCCCGTTTGTACTGGACAGGTGCGAAGCTCTGAAAATTTAAGTATTGGCCAGTCCATGTTTCTTTGCGGTACACCGATCTTTGAATTGTGCCATCTGCTCTACGTCTCATTAGGATATCTAGAAACGGCAACGCTTCGTTGTGTTCGTGTTCCATAGATAAAGAGATGTTTATATGTGTCTCGTTCATTGTGAACATATTTAACCCAGTTATACGCATCCTCTAGGTCAAGAGCTACCGCCACTGTCTCTTGTTTATCCTGGAAGCCCTCACAGACATCAAATACAAAAGTAGCCGCATTTGGCCCAGGTGTTCTTCCCAGGCCGGTAACTCCAGAGTCCTTTGGGAAGCATATTATGACTTTCGAAATGTCGCTGGAGCCTGCATGCTACTATCTTTTCGAGGAATTTGCCAAAGGTGTTTTGCAGGGTTATGATTCTGTAACCTTTAAGTCTTGAGTGATCCTTACCTGGCTTGGGGGGGGGGGGGGGGGAGACCAGGTAGTTGTGCAACCAATACTGGGGTATTTCAGCAATTTTCATGCTTAGTTTGAAACAAAGAGCCAAGTCCCCATCATTCATGTTCCTCATATGGATGTACCTAATCCCATCCGGGCCTGGCGCTGTGTCTTTAGCTCTCTTCAGCACAAGTCTAATATCCTCTACCTTTATCATGTCTTCATAGTCCTCCTTCCTAGTGACCAGTGACAAGGCTTCTCTGATCATATCCCTAATGGTCATATCCTGCTGATCAGCCTGTTTTAGAAATCAAGCAAGAAAAGCCTCCCCTCTGTCCTGGTCAGTTGTCATAGGTCGGTTGTTATCATCATAAACTGTACCATGTGTACCAGACTTTGCCTGTCTATTCATCTGTCAGTGCAGCCTCCAGAATTTATCCAATTCACATCCCCACCAACTTCATTTATACATTGTTCAAACTTCATCTTGTTTGCTTCTGCTGCCTGGAGTCTAAAATCCTGCACCTTCACTTTTTTAAAAATTCCTTTCAGCCTCCTCCAATGCTGTGTCAACTGAATTGGTTGCTCTTTGCACCCTCTGCCAATACCGCATGGCCGCACTCTTTTCCCTCCATAATTGATCCACCTCTGGTGTCCACAATGGTGGTTGGGTAAAGATTCTTCCTGTTGGTGTAGATCGTCTTTGTGATCGAAGGGCCCCAAGAGCGAAGAGTGGTCACAATCATAACTGAATGCCCTGCGGGTTCTTATAGCCTTCGCTGTGCTGGACTTAGGTATCAATACAGAACAGGGGAAGTGGTCACTTCCATGGTCCCCAAGGACACACCATTTTATGCCTGATGCCGCCTCTTGGTATACAAGTGCCAGGTCAATGGCTGTGTCAGGGTCCCCGGTCTCATCACTAGCCTAGTTGGTGTCCCATATTTATACAGACCACATCAGAGTCAAGCAAGGCTGCTGCAAGAGCAGTACCCTGTCTGTTCGACCCCGACCTGTCCCACTCTTTGGCGCATGCATTGAAGTCACCACATATCAGGTACCTGGTACCAGGGGTATGCAGTGAACCTTTCAACCAGTCCCAACTCTCTCAGCTTACACAAAACTCCCCACTTACATATATATATATCTCTTATATATAAAAAAGGATGTGTGTGGGTTTGTATGTCCTTTATGTGTTCGCGAACGGTCCATCCGATTGAGATGAAATTTTCTACACGTCTTCCTCTCATTCCCGCACTGCCAACTGTGATATTTTTTTAGTGTAAAATCGGCTACTTACTTAATATTATTTAATTTTTCATTATAATTTCTATATAGCAAGGGGACTTAACTCTAGAAAAGTTATTTCAAGGGGCATAACTTTTAATAACTTTTCTGTATACCTTATAGTCATATTGTTGCATGGTTTTCAAAGATTTATAAACTCTTTGTCTATAGTTATTTACCGGCATATGAGTTATAATAAATCATGATACAATCTTTAAGGCATTTTCAAAGTTTTCATAAAAATAATGCATAACATTGTAACTCATCTTTTTATGCTTAAGAAGTTATCAACAGTCATGTCGGTGATTAGAAACAGTTTTCATTAAAAATAATGGATGGTGTGTGGAAGGACATTCTTTTAAGTTACTTTTTTTTGTTGTATGAATTTAATGAGACGCTACTCGCCAGGAGCTGGGCGAAGCCACGCCGGGTCAGATAGATAGACAGACCCACCTTTTTGCTGCAGTTATCTACAGGCATATGCGTTATAATCCTCCTCCTCCTCCTCTCCCCTCCTCCTCCTCCTACCCTCTTCCCCTCCTCCCTCTCCCTCCTCCATCCTCCTCCATCCTCCCTCTTTCTCCTCCTCCTCCCTCTTCCTCCTCCTACCTCCTCGCCTTCCTCCCTCCTCCTAATCACTCCTCTTCCTTCCTCCTCCCTTCTCCTCCTCTCTCCTCCTACTCCCTCCTCCCTCCTAAGTCCTCCCCTTCATCCCTCCTCCTCCTCCTTCCTCCTCCCCCTCCTCCTCCCTCCTCCTCCTCCCTCCTCCTCCTCCCTCCACCTCTCTCCTCCTCCCTCTCCTCCTCCTCCCTCCTCCTCCTGCGTTCTTCTCCCTCCTCCTCCCTCCTCCTCCTCCCTCCTCCTCCTCCTAATCCCTCCTCCTCCCTCCTATTCCTCCCTACTCCTCCTCCCTCCTCCTCCTCTCTCCGCCTATCTCTTCCTCCCTCCTCCACCTCCCTCTTCCGCCTCCCAGCTCCTACTCCTCCTTTTTCTTCTTCTGCTGCTGCTGCTGCCGCTGCTCCATTTACCCAAGTTAATTGTTGGGGAAGATGTAAAGATCTTTCAAGTGCTCTCTCTAATGCTTTTTGTAAGTTGGTCTTCGTTTATCTAAGGTTGTTCTAACTGCAACCAATAAATGATTAGACAGACAGGCAGACAGACAGACAGAGAGGGAGGGACAGACAGACAGACAGACAGACAAACAGACAGACAGACAGACAGAAAGTCGGGAACGGGAACTTATATGACTACTTATATGAATTAAATTAGATGCTCCCCATCAGGGGCTGGGCGAAGCCGGGCCGGATCAGACAGACAGACAGACAGACAGACAGACAGCCAGACAGACAGACAGACAGACAGACAGACAGATAGATAGTCGGGAACGGGAATGGGAGCTTATATGACTACTTATATGAATTAAATGAGATGCTCCACACCAGGAGCTGGGTGATGCCGGGACGGGTCAGACAGACAGACAGACAGACAGACAGACAGACAGACAGACAGACAGACAGATAGTCAGTAACGGGAACGAGAACTTATATGACTACTTATATGAATTAAATGAGATGCTCCCCACCAGGGCCTGGGCGAAGCCGGGCCGGGTCAGCTAGTATATATATATATATATATATATATATATATATATATATATATATATATATATATATATATATATATATATATATATATATATATACTAGCTGATGACCCGGCCCGGCTTCGCCCAGGCTCTGGCGGGGATCTATGTATCTATCTATGTATCTATGTATCTATCTATCTATCTGTCTGTCTGTGTCTGTCTGTCTGTCTGTCTGCTTGTCTGTCTGTCTGTCTGACCCGGCCCGGCTTCGCCCAGCTCCTGGTGGGGAGCATCTCATTTAATTCATATAAGTAGTCATATAAGCTCCCGTTCCCGACTATCTATCTGTCTGTCTGTCTGTTTGTCTTTCTGTCTATCTGTCTGTCTGACCCGGCCCGGCTTCGCCCAGACCCTGATGGGGAGCATCTCATTTAATTCATATAAGTAGTCATATAAGCTCCCGTTCCCGACTATCTGTCTGTCTGTCTGTCTGTCCGACCCGGTCCAACTTCGCCCAGGCCCTGGTGGGGAGCATCTCATTTAATTCATATAAGTAGTCATATAAGCTCCCGTTCCCGATCGATCTATCTATCTATCTGTCTGTCTGTCTGTCTATGTATGTATGTTCGGCCCGAACATAACAATAAAATATAGATAGAACAGAAGAATAGATAGAAAATATGATTGGAAGAGATCTATCTAAAGTAAACTTGGCTCCCGTTCCCGACTATCTGTCTGTCAGTCTGTCTATCTGTCTGTCTGTCTGACCTGGCCCGGCTGCACCCAGTCCCTGGTGGGGAGCATCTAATTTAATTCATCGTCAATCAACTCATTTAATCTATAGCCAGGGGACTTAACTTAAGATATAACAATGCTACTAAAAGTTATATCCCTTTTTTTTATTTTTTTTTTTATATTTTCTTATGTTCAGTCATGTAATTACAAAATTAAATTTTAGGAAGGTAATAGCTGATAGCTGATAGATAAAACTATGACAGTTGGTTGCACAGGAATGAAAGGAAAACGTGTAGAAAATTTCATCTCAATCGGATGGACCGTTCGCGAACGCATAAAGGACGGATCCACATACATCCATACATACATACATACATACAACGATTTTTATATATCTTCTTCTTCTTCAGCGTTCCGAGCCATTGAGGTTCTTTGCTGCAAATACAATCCGTCTCCATTCGTCTCTCTGGTGGACCTTCTCTTGCCAGTCGTTGATTCCAAGTGCTTGTAGGTCTGTACATGTATTATCTCTCCACCGCCTTCTTGGTCTACCTCGGGGTCTACGGTCATTTATTTCCTGAGTGTAAGCGAGTTTTGTTTCCCTATTATCTTCCATTCTTTCTATATGCCCCAGCCATTGTAGTCTATTAGCCTTCATGATACCAGTGATTAGCGGGGACTTAAACAGATCATATATATATCATGTGCCATGCCGGAAAGCGTATGCGGTCATGACTCGCCATTTCACTCGATCACAGGAGTCGTGGATCAGCTCAGTGTTCCTGTCTTGTCCATGCCATGTGGCCAAGCCATCCAGGTATTTTCCTCTCGGTCTTCCTCTTGGTCTGTTCCCCTCGATCTTGTCAGTTGTCAATAAGTTCTCCAATCCATTTCTTCTCATAACATGTCCAAAAATTTTTGGCTGTCTTCGTCTAATTTCTCTAATCAGTCTACGATTTTCATTTGTCTCCTGTAGTATATATATATATATCATCATCATCATCAATATATATATTTATTAGGTACCAACTGTATCTTCCGATTTTAATCTGCATTCCCTACACCTCTTTACTTTCCTGACTCCATCCAATCATATCCAGTATTGAATGCTGTAAGCCATCCTTGACCACCAGAACCTGCCAACGTCTTCCCTACCTGGCTGGGTTAATGTGACACAAATAACCTGGGCAACAAGCAATTCAATTAGAAGAGATAGTGACTGCAGAAATTAAGAAGTCAGGACTAAAGTGGGGGTTATAGCAGTGCTATATTTCATCAGAAAACAGCAAGTTAAAAGGTTTGGCCATATAACTAGATTACCAACTAACAGTATACCACAACAAGCAATAATGTACAGACCAAATGGAGACAGAAGAAGAGTCCAGCCACATAAACGACGGGCAGAGGGAATACCAGAGTCCATGGGAATCTTGATACATGAAGCCCATAAACTGGCACTCTTCCGCTGTTTATGCTTCACCTCAACACCGCAAGGTACTTCTTCTTCTTCTTCTTCTTCGTTCATCCGGAGTTTTTTTTCGGATGTGATTGCGTTGTGGCTGTTTACAGCAGAGCTGCGTTCTTGCGCCGTTAGGCCGACACATCGGACTTCTGCGGGCATTTGTTGACCGGGTTAACCTTCCCGGGGGTTTCTTAGGACGTTTGACTCTCACTGTTGTGGTGTTATCTCCCATCCTAGCTGGCCCATATAGAACAGCCTAAGAGATCCTGGTCAACCCTCAAGGGAAGGCAGGGGCAGACCATGGGCATTCCCCGCCATCCAAGGAGGCTTCCATACTTGCAGAGCCAACACACAGCGCTCTGGTACTGGGCTCACCCAAGGAATCGTCACGTCCTGCACATGGCTGCTTAGCCTCACTTCCGTATATTGGGCCTTCCGTTCACCATAGGCTGTTCTACCGGAAACCAGAAGAATGCAGTGTGCAGATGACATCCACACAGTGAGCTTTCGATTCGGACTTTCCACACAATGGATTTGCTATCCGAGCAATATTCCATTTCGTGCCACTAGGACACTTTTCCACCTTTTTTGAAAGCCCACACAGTGAGCTTTTGATTCGGACTTTCCACATAATGGATTTGCTATCCAAGCAATATTCCATTTCGTGCCACTAGGACACTTTTTCCACCTTTTTTGAAAGCCCACACAGTGAGCTTTTGGTTCGGACTTTCCACGTAATGGATCTCCTATCCAGCAATATTCCATTTCATGCCTCTGGGAGGCTTTTGTAACCGACATACCTGTGGTATGAAGTGTGGCAGTCTGAATACTTCTTCATACACCTTTAAATGTCAACCTGTATGTAGTTAAAGTAAGCTACAGTCAACTTGAGCTTGTTGATATCTCCATAGAGCTTGTCCTCAAATGAAGCAGGTGTGGGCCAAAATATCTTTCTCTGTTCTGCATATATTGGGCAATCCTGAAGCAAATGTTTTGCTGTCATTTTTCCAGTTCGACAATTACATTCATCGGTATCTCCTATCTTTAGTTTATTGAACAAGTGGTATTTCAGCCTGTTATGTCCTGTGCGGAGTCTGAAGATTGCTACTTGTTCTCTTCTGTCGAGTTTGTAATATGCATCATCCTTCTGGTGGCCTGGATGCTCTGATTCCCATTTGGTTCTATAGGTGCTTTTTATCAACCTCTTTGCCTCGTTATAGGTTATGTCTATGTCAGGCTGTGGTAGTCGTCCGCCCTCTTTTGCCAGTCTGTCAGCCTCTTCGTTTCCAGGTATACTGCAATGTGATGGGATCCACTGTATTACAACTTTTTTGGATTTCTGGCATAGACCATGGAGTGCTGCTCTTAGGTCAGCTATTTCTGTGCTGTTTTTGCTCTTCAGTATTGAGACAGCTGACTTTGCATCTGTGAAGATAGCTATTTGCTTCTCTTTATTTTCCTCCATCAAGAGCATTTCTGCTGCAGTTTTCAGAGCCTCTACCTCCGCTTTGAAGTTACTTGAAAACTTTCCAGTTACCACTGAATGTGTTTTTTTCACTCCATTTTTTAAATTTAGGAGAATTCCTCCTCCTCCATTCTCTATTGAATTTTTGTCTGATCCATCTGTATATGCATGGGTCCAATCGCTGCTTGGGTAATGTTCTTTTATGTAGTTTAGGGTTATTTCTCTTCTTTCGGTTTCATGCTGAGTGTTCTTTTTCTCAATACCAGGAATGTTTTCTATCATCTCAGGCAGTTGCTGCTGTCTCCAAGCTGGGAACTTGTCTGCATTGTAAATAGGTTTGACTGTTGATATGTTAAGTATGGGATCTGCCCTAATTTTTCGTTTTGCAGTTTCTACAAAGTTGCTACGCTTCAGTCGTTCCTTTCCAAAACCACTAAACCTTTTATACATAGGGTGGTCTGTCAATCTTCTAAATTTTTCTGCTTGTTGCTGGGCTCTGCTATCTCTTCTATCCTGCATTGGTTGTAAACAAGTGATCTGTTCAAGTTCATTAATAGGCGTTGTCTTCAGGCTTCCAGTTATGATTCGCATTCCTTGATTTTGGACTCTACTTATTTTGTTAAAGTTTGACTTAGCTGCTGTTGCCCAAGCTGCAATGCCATATTCCAGTACTGGCCTCACCCGTCCAGTATATAACTTCTTGAGAACTTTCTCATCTGCTCCCCACGTTGTACCAGCAAGCTTTTTCATGATTGCCATTCTTTGCCTTGCTCTTGTTCGATTTTTCTCAACCTGTGTTTTCCATGTCAGGCGACGATCAAAGGTGACTCCGAGATAGTTTGGATTTTCTTCATGGCGCATTATTTTTCCATTCAATACCAGCTTAGGTTGTTGAGTTTTATTTGAGAGGGAGAACACTGTGCATGTTGTTTTCTCCTCACTTATCTTCACTAGCCATGATTTTGACCAGTCCTCTAGTGCTAATAAGGCTTGCTGTATTCTGCTGTTAGCTGTACTAATACATTCTTCAGATGTCCATATGGCTAGGTCATCTGCAAAGGATGATGTGTGTACTCTGGCTGGAAAATTTTCTGTGATGTCGTTTATATATGCTAGGAATAATGTTGGTGAAAGAACTCCTCCTTGGGGGACACCTTGCTCCAACAGCATCATTTTGCTGGTTTGTCCTTGTACTTTTGTCCTGGCAGTTCTGTTCTCAAGGTAGTGGCTGATCCATTTATACATTTTTCCACAAACATGCATGTTTTGCAGTTTTACTTTCAGTCCTTCCTTCCATACTTTATCAAATGCTTTTTCTAAATCTATCCAGACTGCTAGTGTGTGCTTTTTCTCTTGGAAGGCATCCTCTATTTCCTGAGCTATATAGGTTATTTGATCTTCAGTGGATCTGTACTTTCTGAATCCTGCTTGGTGTGGTGTTAAGAGTTTGTTTTCTTCCAGATGCCATGTTAGCCTGCCATTGATAATGCGTTCCATTAATTTTCCTACACAGCTAAGTAGACTGATAGGTCGATAGCCATTTGGTTCTTCCAGGTCTTTTCCTTTCTTTGGGATTGGTATTAGTATAGCTTCTTTCCATGCCTGTGGGACTATTTCCCTCTTCCAGCTGTAATTTAGGCAATGAATGAATCACCCAAATAAACGAGAAGTAGATTGTGAGCTTTACTAAAACACGACTACAAGTGACAAATTGGACGTTGCGGCCAAAGCCTTCGTCAGCACAGGACAAACAAATACAAACCAACACAAAACTACATGAAACACACTATGACAATATTAAACTATTAAACTAATTAAAATTAAATGTACTCATCTGAATACCGTGTCCTAGCTTGGAAGGTCTGACACACGTAGGGCGCCAGTGGATCAATAGACCGGATGTATGGTACACGGGTCAAAGGTCAAGCGGGAAGGGAGTCGGGTGGAGACGCGCCCATGTGTGCGGAAAAGTGAAATTAGAGACCGGCAAAGATGTTACGGACGCAGATGACAATTAGCAATTATCGTTAAGCGCTCGAAACACCGCTGTGGAAACCTATATAGTGTTAGTACACACAGAGAGGCATGAGTGGCGGTCGTTCAGAAAATGATGGCAAAACACCGAACGTAAATCCGCCAAGAGAGTTGACTGTGATGTCATACAAAGGATCTGCACGTACCCAGATGGTGGACTGTAACCTAGGGGTGGGAGGGTGGGGTGGGAAGTTAAATGAAGCTGTGTTGGACATTAAGGCCGTGAGGGGAGAGTGTGCCCAACTGGAATTTAGGACTGCTAGTAGTTTCTTTTTTGCCTTAGTGCCTAGTCCTATTAGCATTTCATTTGTGATTCCATCCTTTCCTGGTGATTTCTTCTTTTTTAGGGTATTCATTGCCTGTTCCATTTCTTCCATTGTTAGATTTGCCATCATATATTCTGCTGCTGTCTCTGTATTTGTATGATGTATCTGTTTATCTTTGATTGCTTTCTTCTGTTCGGTTGTAATATCAATGTGGTTTGCATTTGCATAGTGTTCCATTAGTGCATTTGCAGCCTTTTTTCCTGTAAGCAAGGCATTTCCTTGTTTAATTGTTATTTGTTTGTTGCTAGGTCCTTCATTGTTCATGGCTTTCACTAGTTTCCATAGTTTGTTTCCATCCCTGTCAAAATTCAGGTTTTCTGTTTTTTCCCTCCAACAATCTCTTGTTGTTTGATTTACTGTTCTTTTATATTTTGCTGAGATGGCTTTGAGAGAGATGTTCGCTTCAATTGTTTGTTCTCTCTCTGCTGTCTTCCTGGCATCTTCAACTTTGTCCTCCAAACTTTGTAGTTCTTCAGTCCAGTATGGTTTGTAATTTTTCCTCGCTCCTCTTGGAATGGACTCCGTGGCTGCCTGTATTATCGCTCTGTTTAGACTTTCCACCATTTGCTTTATGTTGCCATATCGTGTATTTATGTTTTCACAATATTTGTCTGTTAGTATGGCAAATCTGTCCCAATCTGCTCGTTTGTAATTCCAGCGGGGCAAGGGCTTTTGCTCCTGTGGAACATACTCCATATTCATTACAAGCTTGATTGGTCTGTGGTCACTACCTGCTAATTGGTCCAGCACATGGCGATCAATTTTGTGGAGGATGTCTCCTGTGCAGAAAGCTAAGTCTGGAGTAGAAGTGGTAAGCCATCTTCTGGAGTAGAAGCTCGGTGTGTCATCCGCTTTGTTGAGTAGATGGAGATTTGAGTCTATTTCCCAGTCCTCCAATTCTTCTCCTCTTTTGTCAGTATCTGGGTATCCCCATCTTTCTGAACGGCTATTAAAGTCTCCGACAATAATGCAGTTTGTGTCAGTTATTTTCATGTTTGAGAGTGTAAGGTCCTTATCTGCTGGGCTATACAGATTGTAGATTCTTATTTTCACGTCCTTTATCATTATATCAACACCTATAATTTCCGTTTGGTTGTCAGAGATCACAGATACTTCGCTGCAAGGTATTGTATTTCGTGTAAGTATTAGAACTCCTCCTTTGTGTCCTTCACGGTCGAAACGTGTGGCCTGATATCCTCTGACTGAGAATTTGTGATTGGCGTTGAGGTGTGTCTCTTGAATGCATGCCACATCTATTCTATCTTTATGAAGACGCTGTGTTAGGGAGTCTTTCTTCTTGTAAACTCCTTCGGCATTCCACTGTAGTATGTTGAGTGTCCGGGGTATTTGGTCAATAGCTCTTAACCTACTCCTCTGTGCCTTGACTCCACAGCACAGGGGAAGGTGACCACCAGTAGTCATGGGTGGACCCCCTCGAGGCAGGGGGCCCGGCACTATCGCCGCCTGATGGGACTTCACGGGATTAGCACCATAACGATTAATTTTGATTTGTGACATCATGAATTAAGTTACGTTGCACTGCTTTGTCAAGCCTGTGGCTCAGTACATCCGATTTCGACAAGCATTTATTCGGGATGCTTTCCCTAGCCTTTGACTGTCCCCAGTCTACCTACAAGGCAGCAGGTTTTACGTTGCACTGCTTTGTCAAGCCTGTGGCTCAGTACATCCGATTTCGACAAGCATTTATTCGGGATGCTTTCCCTAGCCTTTGACTGTCCCCAGTCTACCTACAAGGCAGCAGGTTTGTGTGTCTCTTCGTCTGGTCCCTCTCCCTTGACCTGTCCGACATGGGTGGCCCTACCAGTAGCTGTGCTACTGTCGGCATAGCTCTTGGGGTCATTGGGACGCACAAGCCCCTCTACCTCGTCACGGTGGACACACAGCAGAGGGGACACCGCGAGGTACAAGATGAGATGAAATGATGAGTGACTGCAGCAGTATGAGTTGAGTTAAGAACTGACATCATTGCACTCGGGGCATTCCTATAAGTGCTCAGTCCTCATCTTCAATAGCCAGCGTACGAGTTCCCATACTAATGGTGCCTGTTACAATCTGACCATGATAGTCTATCTGTTCTTCTGCATTAATGACATTCTCCCAGAGGGCCTTTACCACATCTGCCTTATCATGCATCAAAAATTAACCCCTAATGATGTGGCACCAGCAAATCTTCTTGCCTGTTCATTTCCAACCTCACCAGTATCCTGCTCACAACCCACGACCTCTGAATCGAAGCAAACCATTCTTCACGAAGCATGCCAGTCTTCACCTTTGCCAGCATGCTTTGTGAATCAGTTACAATTACCACATGCATATATAGTTTGTTCTCCAACCAGTGGAAAGCTGCAGTAATCGCCTCTACCTACATTCTCAGACTTGAGGTTGTGGTGTCATATGCCAAGTTCTCCTTTGCTAGACATCTGCCATTTTCTTTTGCTATGAATCTCCAGGCACTTATTTGGCTTCTTAACATAGAGCCATCAATGTAGATAATCACATCGCCAGGACAAGAGTAGTCATGAATTAATTGCCGAATTTAAGCTTCCATAGAGCCCGCTGGCCACTCCCTACACTCACAGTCCAATGTGATTTTAACCGCACACAAGTCTGAATTTCTATTCAGCATTCTGACCCACTCATTGCCTCTGCCACACATGGGCACACTTCTCTGATGGTATATTCTGCCTGAGCCATCCATGACCTTCCTCATAGCAGCCCGTTACTCGTGACTGCATCCACAGAATCATGCAGGAGGTTTTCCTTGTCCGCAGCTATCTTGAGGCATGACCTTGCCTGCAACACCATGCGTCTATCCGCAATGATCAACAATGCCAGGATGTATCGCACACACACTATTGGGGTGTCCCTTGTATGTCCCAGAATCAACCTCATTGCTTCATTCTGTATGCGCTCTAGTTTCACTAGCCGACTCTTTGAGACAGTGAGCATTCCTAGTCCATACTCTACCACTGAAATGATCAAGTGCTGAAAAAGTGTGAATAGCATTTTCTGCAGCAGTATATGACAATATAAACCATAATACATACAGTAGGTTGAGATCCTGCAGAGAAGCAGCAAATAAAAACTAGATACAATATCTCACAAAGACAATCTGACATTTCTAGTTTCTGTAACATCAATAAAAAATAAGGCAATGTATACAAACCACAGGCATAATGATACAAAAGAAATTTACTAGGAAAAAAGAAGAGTAACAAAATACAGTAGAAGTCTAATAGTAAAGATTGTCCAATGGCACCTAAGGTAGGTTACATCCTCAGATATTTACATTAATGTTTAACTCTGCTTAAAATAACAGCTCTAGAATTATATCAGTGTGACTCTACTATGTGCAGCCTTTCATTGACAGTCTAAAACTGTTTTCTGCTTTTAATCTCCTCTTCCAGTCATAACATCAAATGGAAGGTGCTTTGTAGAGATTAACATTAGAATTGCTATGGACAAATATTAAACGCATACTCACCAATGAAGAGCTAATACGTGCAGTGAGAAAAACATTGTTAAAGTGCTATATATTAGAACTAATGCGACAAGTGGTAAGAATAGAAAAGGCAGGCAGAGTAAGAGTACACCCTAATTCAACAAAACTAAACAGACTCAAGTACTTTCAACAAAACTAAACAGACTCAAGTACTCACCTTCATCTGGTAACAAATCATTTGCTAATTCTTGATTCTTCAGATCAACGTCAATATCATGATGAACTTCAATATTATCAACCTGGTGATTTTTGTTTCCATTGTTTTCCAGTACTTTCTGAGTTAATGATGGTACTGGCACACAATTTACAAATCCAGTGAGAAGACTAATACTGCATACCAATAAGTACCACATCCTGTCCTTCAATCTCAATCTCATATCACTAGAAAAGAACAGTAATATTACAGTATATTCCAGTATATAGCACTATTTTTGTAAAGATGTAATTTATCAAATCCCTTTGCATTACCAAATTTAAAACAAAAATATGATCACATGTCCTTAATCATTTGATCTTGCAACAACAGGCGTTCTTTCTAAGTTTAAGCCTGGGTTTATCATGTTTAGTATCTTATTATATATGACTCATTCAAGCATGTAATCAGTGATCTTTTATTAGGAGACATATTCACAGTGTTTAACTATGGTTTTTTCTGGAAAAGGAAGGTTTGTTTTAGGGAGGATTTTGCTATTTCAATCTCTTTTCTTTAACAAAATACATTCCCTTTTTTCCTAGCAGCAATAGTCAATGAGAAATTTCTTAATTAATATAAAAGTCATCAATAATCCGAATAAATGTTATCTACAAGATCCTTCTAACTTGTTGCTACCAAGATAGTATCATCAGCATAATGAGAGTTGTTTGTATTATGATCAACAATGGCAATTCCTCAAATATTTTCTATAGATTTCATAATATGCTCACAGAATAACAAAAACAAATCAGGAGACTGTACAACTCCTTCTCTGAAACCCTTTTAAAGCACTGTAATGTTCTTAAAAGGTTATCAATTCTAATAGCTGCTATTCCTGCTACAGTAGTATATCCGGGAGTAGCTTGTTACCGCAACCCCACACTCGCGCGCTGGACCGATTCGAGGGTCCAATAGGGGTCAGAACCAACCACCTAATCGCACCCCTAAGGGGGCTCGAATAGGGTCTCCTAAGGGCTTGAATAGGGGGTCCAAACTGACCCCGATTCGCACCCCTAAGGGGTTGAATAGGGGTCAGAACCGACCCCCACTCGCACCCCCTAAGGGCTAGAATAGGGGTTCTAACCGACCCCAACAAGAGAGGCTCGCCTCGGTAGTATCGTTCTGACTCGATATATTACTCATAGCCAGACCTCCGCTCAGATATATTATTTTGGAATTAAAGCTGTATGAGATATAGGGGTACGCACCATGAACAAGTGTCGGTGGCTACTGTTGGGGACGACACGCCAGTGTGAGCAGCGGTGTAGGAGGGAATACTGCCGGAAGCACAACGCGCATCTCAAGAAGGGGGGATTCACAGTCGCCTGTAAGAGCTGCGGCATCTGGGTGAAAACCACCTTAGCCCTCTGCCGGCCGTGCAGAGTCAACATTAAATACCACAAACTGCGATACCAACAGGAGGGTCCGTTCCTCTGTGAATGGCGGCGCCTGAAAAGAATAAATATTTAAATTCCGGCAAAAGAAATGTTCATTTAGAGAGAAGTGGAGTGTTGATGGTACGAGTCCAGCTGTAATCATGGTCACCGTAAAACAGTTGCAAAATCAAGCTCGCCAGTTTGGGATGCCATACAGCCACTGCCGCAAGGCCGTCCTTGCCGGGGAGATAGCTCAGGCGAGAGATGCAGTCCGCGCCACCCGACTCGACTTGGGTTCGACTCAGGCGATACAAGTAGGATGCTCGCTGATGAAACATTTATATTCCACGCGTTGAAGTTTCCTAACCTTATCATATATAAGGAGTTGTACATTCATCTCGAGGGGCTGTCGTCATATGAGAACCGTCATAATTCGCTTCCTCCAACCTCCTTCAGGCTGTGCCCATTAAAACAGAATAATGTAATCAAGGGAGACATGAGATTTTCTCTGTGCCTCATTATAAAAAGCTGGAAACTTGAAATGTAGGGGATATAAGACTTTCAGTCCGAGATGAACAGGGTGACGACATGCCACTGGCATATCTAAGCTGTGTGCTCCACATCAAACATGGCTGAACCGTCGGGTATTTGCCATCCTTATTGAACTTGTAAGCGGCCATTATTAGACGAGCTAATATGTACATAATGTTAAGCAACATCCAACATGGGGAACCCATCCCCCTCAACCCGGTCCTAGACAATCGTGATGGTGACCTAGAGGTGGCTATCATGGAATTGTTGTTCTACCCCGCGTGGGTTAATATTTCTGAGGAGCTGGGCAATAATACGTTTAATATTGGTGCCAAGACTTTTATTATTCCCGACGGGTATTATGACGTATGCACCCTCAACAAGCAATTCTTTGAGCCCCTCTGGCTTTCTCTGAAGCTGGACCCTACACCTGGCTTTGCACGTCTTTGGGGTGTAAAGGTAAGTACTGTGATTTTCAGAGAGTTATTCAAGGCTCTTGGGTTCTCTTAAATACCCCACGAGTCTGCGCAGAATTTTCCTAACCTTATCATATATAAGGAGTTGTACATTCATCTCAAAGGGCTGTCGTCATATGAGAACCGTCATAATTCGCTTCCCTCCACACTCCTCAGGGCTGTGCCTGTTAAGAATGTAGAATGTAATCAAGGGATACACAAGATTTTCTCTGTGCCTCGCTATAAGAAGTTGGAGACTGGAACTCTAAGCGATATTAGACTTTCGGTCCATAATGAACAAGGCAATTCTGTGCCGCTGGCATATCTAAGTTGTGAACTCCACATCAGACAACACAATGGCTGATTAAGAAGGTCCAGGAAGGCATCTCCCAAGAGCATGCTCTAGCCTAATCTTTGCTGATTTGGCCGACACTATTGGGTGGCGGGAGCCGGGTCATAATTACAAGATATATGGCCTCCAGCTCACTCCCCAGGGGGTCTATGCTCGTGCCACCATAGACCATCCCGATGATGATTACTGGGATCTGCAGCTTGAGCTTCGCACGGGATATACTCACCTCGAGCCCAATGGGATACTTATCAGGTTAACCAACATGGGCAAGGCGTTTGTGAGTTATCATGCCTGCAAGACGGTCATATGCCCCAACAAGTCTCCTGTTGTGACCTACCAGTCGTTTCTGAAAATGCAGTGCGTCAAGCCTCTCTTCTATGCAGTAGCGGTGACTGAGGCTAAAGCACAGGGGACTAGATACTGTTTAAAGGCCACTACAGAGTTTAAAGCCGACCTTGATATGCTAGGTAAGCCTCCTAAGGAGTCAACCATCTATCTCGAGTTAGCTATTGGGGCTGCGGCGCAGACTGAGGTTGTCCCAGTCCTTCCTGGGGTCTCTCTTAAATGGAGTGCGTCAACGACCCCCAGGCATGTTGCTCTCATAATCACTTCCGTGGCCGACGGGACGTGGGCGGCCCAGGGAACAGAGACGGACATTATAGTAGAGCTCGGTGAGGTTGCGGTGGATGAAATCATCTGTAACATCGTTACTGCTTTTGTCCAGCTTTTGTTCACTACAGGGCCGGTTAGCACCGTTCGCATTGAACATTTAATATCTCAGTTGAAGAAGTAGGAATAAGTTTGACGCGCAAAGAATAATGTCGCTCTATCCGTCATTTGATACTAGTAACGGCGGTACCTATCGCATTCAAGAGATTACCCGTCTTCGGAAGTCTCTGGAAGATGAAAGGGACAAACGGGCTGCACTGTATAAAAAATATCGGCGTGCCGTTAATGCATTAGACACTGTAGACAGCATGATGCTGGCGGCTAGCCTTGGTATGGGAGTGGGGGGTGTTGGGCTTCTCACCACCATTTTCGCCGCCCCTGTAGTTGTTGGGCTCGAGATAGCTGCCCTAGCTTGTGGAATCATGTCCGCTGGGAGCAAGCTAGCGTCCCACAAACTAACGTTGAAAGCTAAGAAACACGATAAAAATTGCACTCTGGTGATGGCTAAGCTTTCCAGTATAGCCGACCTTGTTTCAAAGGCCCTGGATGATGGGAGAATTACAGATGTGGAGTATAAAATAATTACAGCTGAAGAAAAGACATTTCACCAGTTGAAAAAAGATATTCGGAGCAAGGCGCCGGTGGATCTGGACGAAGAGACAAAAAGATCTCTCATTCTGAAAGGAAGAGACGAGGCGCAGGCAGAATTCGTAAAAGCTATAGGGTCGAAATAACATGTATACAGGATCAGGACAGTTTGGAACCACCCCCCTATTCCACCGAATGATCCGCCATTGGATTTCAGTAATGCGCAGAAGTAATGAACTTGATATACTCCTCAGATAAACAATGTAAAATTCTAAGGTATGTATGAACATTTTTTCCATTGCTTTTTTTCCCCTTCTTCTCCTCCTGTTGTAAATGTAGATGCAGGAGATCTGTTTTTTTTTTTTGGTTTTTGTTTTTTTGCTGATGAAGGCTTATCGCCGCAACATCCTGTATGTATTGTAATTCTGTTATGCAAAGCTGCACTACTTTGTGTTGATGTAATGATATACAACTCACAGCAGTTGATATACAACTCACAGCAGTTGATTTCACTAATGCAGGCTATACGGTTGTAAAACACTTGACATCTCAAGTGTTTTCTCAAGTGTTTTTCCCCCTCTGTCAACGCGCGTGTGTATTTAGGTGTGGGAGAGATGCTTTTCTTAAAGTGGCGAGTGTAAAGCTAGTAAAAACTTCCGCATTCCGAAGTCACAAACTTGTGACTTCGGAATGCGGAGGTATAAAACTTGAGACGGTTGAGACGGTGCTCAGTCTCTCGGGCGCGCCCCGGGGCTGTGTGCGCACACGTACGTGCGTGTGTGTGTGCGTGTGTGTGTGTATGCCCCATTATGCACCTACTACACCTATTCATCTTTGGTATGGTGGGCGGCCCTCTGGTTCATATTGAGGACTTAGCTTCATCCCTTTATAGAGTTATAGAGTAGCAGCTTGATGCTGGTCGTCTTTTCAAACTTCCAAAACATCTTATGGAGCGTGTCTAGTGTGCAACGCTGACACATCTCATATGGTTTCCTAACACCCCTCTCACAGAATATGCACTCTTCTATCACCTCGCCCCGCTTTGCCTGCTCATCGTGCCGAGAACAATAAAGGTCAATGCATGGGCGGCCGCAATGAAGTTCTGTGCCGAGCTTCGGCCACTCACATATATAGGTCTCCATCTGTATGTGCCCAATAAGTCAACCTCTAATTCGACGCGCTGCCCAGCGCCCCCTAATATTTCTGGGAGGGGGTCCTGGCTGTTGCAATTTGTGATGGTGGTGCTCGACGAGAGAGCGTGCCCGCTTGCCGAGTGCTCCCGTTCATATTCGCATGTTTGTAGCGGTGCCCATCTTGATATGGCTCGTTTGTACTGCTCTAATTGTGTATCGCGGTATAGTCGCACCTATAACAAAATATGGTTGCTCGCACTCGCTGTTGCCCCGATGAAATTTGCGCTATTCCAAAATAATATATCTGAGCGGAGGTCTGGCTATGAGTAATATATCGAGTCAGAATGATACTACAGAGGTGAGCCTCTCTTGCTGGGGTCGGTTAGAACCCCTATTCGAGCCCTTAGGGGGTGCGTGTGGGTGTCGGTTCTGACCCCCATTTGACCCCTTAGGGGTGCGAATCGGGGTCAGTTCGGACCCCCTATTCAAGCCCTTAGGAGACCCTATTCGAGCACCCTTAGGGTTGCGATTAGGTGGTCGGTTCTGACCCCTATTGGACCCTTGAATCGGTCCAGCGCGCGAGTGTGGGGTTGCGGTAACAAGATACTCCCGGATATACTACTGCTACTATGTATTCTTTATTATTCTCATATCTGTCACCAATATTTAACAGTTCTAGTGAGCTGATTTGTCATCATGTTTCACTGTAAAATCCTTTTATGTAGTCTATGAAGCATAAGCACAGATCTGTTTTCACAGCTACTGCTCTTTCTTATAATGTCCTTATCATCTTCACATTTAAAAGAATTTGGTTTCTTAAGCAAAGGTATAAATATGAATTGCAGAATGTCATTAGGAATGACCCCACTATTACTGATGTCACATGGAAATATTATTTTGATACCAAAATCTTACAAGGCCTTAATTTCCTCAAACAAAATGTCCGGTCCAACTGCCTTTCATGTCTTAATGAAATGCGACTTCTGCAACAAGTACTGGTGGACCTTGACCATGTCTTTACTATGTTTATTTGGTCTATTATTGCTTCTACTAAAATGGTGATGGCATAACTGTTTTTTTTCCAGAGGACGCTGTTTTGCATTTTTCTGGGAAGGATGTGCTGTTTTTGTATCCGTATTAGAAATTTTTCACAAGAGACCACGGAAGGCAGGAGGCGGATGCAATTTTGAGGGCAGCCCACAGATAGTTATTGGTTATAGTCTCAGGTTTCGCGATGATGGGCAGAAGATCTCTTTCACAAGACAATGGTTATGGTCTCTGGCCAGTATGGTCACTGCCAGTAAGGAATGCAACGGCAAACTATCTTTATTTACAGATGCCAGATTATTTATTCTGGGGGAGAAGAAAGGCAATTATCTTGGATCTGCAAACATCAAAATCTGTTAAAGGATATTGGGCACAGACAGGGTTCTATTAGAAAATTAATCGGCAGAACTTTTAACATAAACATCATTCAAATATATTCCCCAACAGGAGAAAGCAGTGAAGATAGTATAGAGGAATTTTATAATGACATGAAGAATGCTTTAAAGAAATACAAAAATTCATAAGTATCCTAAAGCGTGACTTCAATGTGAAATAAAGGCGATGGATGCACAGTAGGGAAACATGGTTTGGGAGAATGAAACGAAAGAGGATACAGACTTGTAGAATGGGCAAAAGAGCAGGAAATGATTGTTGGAAACTCCTGCTTTAACAACATCCCAGAAGATTATGGACACGGAGGAGTCCTGACAGCAGGATTAGAAACCAGATTGATTATATCCTGATTTGCAGAAGGTTTCGAAATGTGTTAACAATTGCAAAAACAGTTCCCAATGCTGACTGTTACAATGATCATGAATTGATTACAGGTAAATTGAAGGTAAAGTTAGTGAAAGTCAAGTATACACCAGGAAACACTAAATATGATCTGTCTACAATGAAAAATGACAAGTAAATACAAGATAATTTTAACATCGAAGTAAAGAACAGATTTGGTATATTGTCTGATCTAGAGATCCTATTTCAAGATTTGGATGATCAATGGGAAATGTTGAAGAATTAAATCAGTTTAGTCGCAGAAATAACTATTCCAAAAGTCAAGAAAGTGAGTCGTAAGAATTGAATGACTGAAGAAATTTTACAAATAATGGAAATAAGAAGACACAACAAAAATAATTCTGACAAATATGAAGAGATTCACAAAAAAGTCAGAACATTATGTATAGAAGCTAAAGAAGCATGGCTCAAGAAAAATTGCATAGAAATTGAGAAACAACACAGCAGTAAAAATTCAAAATTAATGCACACAAAAATAAACAAGTACATCAACAGACCGCCGACCGCCTAAAAAGAAAAGATGGCAAAATCATAATATAAAAAGATCAGATTTTACATGTATGGTCAGATTGTGTGAAAAACCTTTATGATGACACCAGAAAAGAACAGTATGATATTCGATATAATAATGAACGACCATCAATTTTGAAGATGGCTCAGAATGAAACCTGCAACCATTTCAATCAACATTACAATAGAAATTATCAATGCTTTAGATTATTATGGAATGTAAACAATGTTGTCCCGTAGTGAATTTGAATAACAAAGACACAAACCATTTATTGCCTGGCATATTTTGCTGCATCTCATCAGGTACATACTGCAGAAATCACACAAGATAAAGTAAAGTAACAAGATAAATCCTTCAAGCTGAAATATACACACGTTTGCACAGTAATTTCAATTGTCTACCATGGTAATTTTAAAATGACTATCATGTCTTTCTGCTTGCACAAAAATGGCCTGTGTAGATTAATCATGATGGCTTCCGCGAACTTTAACAATCGACTATTTTGTGTATTAAACAGCACACAAATGCATTGTCTCTATCAACTATGTGACCGGTTTCCAAAACGTTCTGTGCACTTGATGACGCAGGAGGTTTGTGGTGTGTCGACCTGGCCAGGCTCCCATCACCTTTATGTAGTATCTTGTCAATCCAATTGGGTATGTGTTCGCCCCCCCCCCCCCCCCCATTGTTTAAATGCCTCTCTGTTCTGCTGATGTAGGAAGACTGACACCTGCATGTGAATTGGTAAATACAACTGGATTTGGCGTACATCACTTTTATTAATCAATAAACAACAAGGAAATGTCAGAGTAACTGGTGAAACATCCAACTAGTTTGAGGTGCAATAAGGAGGATGACAAAGTTGCATTATCTCCCCATACCTGTATAACATGAATTAAGAAAATGAAATGAGAAATGGCAATTACATTGAAACCTGTGACAATTTCATCCATTCATAATGAGTGGAAATCTGATTTCAGACTGATATACAGTCATATGGTTTTCTTCTTAATCAGTGTCAGGGAATTAGATCAATTAATTCTGTCTTTTAAAAGACAACCGAGATGACGTCACCCAATATGGAGGACATGTGATTGAGCTGTTATGCCTTCTGGAGTGTTTTGCTTGTGGCTACGGTTTGCTTACGCATTTTCTTCACGTTGGACTGGTAGTGGAGTGCTTTTACATCTGTCCACGGTTGTTTGTATGTTTGATTCAAAAATGAAATGCGGAAACAATGTAAAATGCTTCTGTTTGCACAGTAAACATTCTGCGGTAAAGGTCAAGGAGAGTCTGATGAAGGAATTCAAAAGTACTAAATAGCAACTGTTCATAATATTTATGTATTCAGGATTGAAGAATTTTGATTCAGCAGTACAGAAAAACAGAATCGTGGACTAAATTATTTAATCATGTGCTTCTTCGTTGTATATTTTGGATTTTCATGGAAACGGTTCTTGTAAATACATCATTACCTATAATTAACTTTAGTTGTAGAGTACACTCTGACCCAGTAACTAAAGCATTTGTGCACTGGTGATGACGTCATCATTTTAGTTGTGTTTATTCAGAAGTTCGTGTCGAGGAAGACCATAGTCTGCTCTTGCAAAAGATAGGTGCTGAAGACGGAGGCAGCCAGCCAGGAGGCGCACCACAGAAATCAGGCTGCCAAGCAACTACGCGTAATGAAATATGTTGACTACTGCTATATGTTATGGTGCTCGCCCTGCTTTGGACCCCCAGGCAGGTGCAGTGCCGGGCCCTATGCCTCGTAAGGGTCTAACCACAGCTACTGGAGGTCCTTCTCAGATGTCCTGTGGAGCCAAGGGGTCTAACAATACAGCGTCTGGCAGTACCAAACAAAGACTTAAAATAATGCACTGGAATGCAGAGGGTGTCAATAAGAAAAGAATAGAACTAGAAAACATCTTGGCCCAAGAAAATATAAGCGTATGCTGCTTGCAAGAAACACACCTCAACAAAAATATAGCCTTAAAAATCAGAGGTACCAGTGTTACCGATCTGACCGAAAGGACAGGCGAAAGGGTTGGATACTGACCCTTGTCAAAAATAACATCCCTGCTTCCCAAATTGAAGTTTACATGGAAGGGGCTGAGTATCAGGCACTTAAACTTAAGCAGACAATACAGACCTTCACCTGATCAATTACTACTGTCCAAATGACCGCCCACAGGCACTGGACACACTACCATTAAAAGGAAAAATGATTGTGTGTGGCGATTTTAACAGCCATTCGCAGAGCTGGGGCTATGATCATACACCAGAGAGGAGAGAGACTGGAAGACTGACAAGATGAGAATAGATTCATCTTGATTAACAAGCCATCCGACCCACATACCTTCTACTCGAGATAATGGCACACTACAACTACACCTGACCTGGCTTTTCATTCACCAGACTTTTTTCATTCCACAGAGTGGAACATTAAAAGAATTGTTGGGAAACTAATTGTAGAAAATGAGCTTGTAAGTGAAAGCAGCACTCTCTCGAGGTGGAACTACAAGAAAGCAGTCTGGGCAATGTACAAGCTTCGCCCCAGCATATTGGTTAGAAATCTGAACACTGAGAGGGACATAAATAAAGTAGTTGAGTTTGGGAAATGCATACTACAGGCAGCACAAGAAACAGTACCAAGAGGAGCCTGTAAACATTATAAACCCTACTGGAGTAGGGAACTGGAACAGTTGCATAATGATGTGGAAGTGTGTAGAAGGCAAGCAGAAGCTTACCCCTGCCAAGAGCACCACAATAAATACCAGCACGTAAAAGCCAAATTTCAAAGGGCCCAGCTGCAGGCTAGACGGAAAAGCTGGCAGGAGAAAACAGAGTCACTGAACTTTGAAAGAGACACAAGAAAGTTGTGGAAGCTAATAAAACAGCTTAACGATGAGGGCTCAGGGAGAACTTCAAAAATTGCACTACATAAAGACGGAAACATCTTAACAGGAAAGCAAGCAGCTGACCATTTTGCGGACTCATTCACACAAGATAACAATATAGAAATTAGTCCAGAGAAACAACAGGAGATTCAAGAGAAATGGCAACATACAGGACAGAAGGAAATAGTACATGAGGTTATGGAGGCACCTATCAAAATCAGTGAACTGGAGCTAGCAATATCAAAACTGAAAATGAGAAAGTCACCAGGAGCTGATGGTATCTCCAATGAAATGATCAGAAACCTAGGAACAGAGGCCAAAGCAAAGCTGTTACAGATCTTCAATAACACATGCCTTACCAAGGCAGTGTTCCACAAGCCTGGAGAGAAGCAATCATGATACCCCTCCCAAAACCTGGGAAAGATAGTTCCATTGCCTCCAGCTACAGACCAATTAGCCTCACCAGCTGTCTCTGCTGGAACGCATCATCAATCACAGACTACAGTGAAAGTGAAAAAATCCTTGTGCCACAACAGGCTGGCTTTAGGCAGTGCTACTCTACGGAAGATCAGACAACCTATTTCTCTCAAGAAGTTGATGCATTTCAAGAGAAGAAGCTGGTACTTGCGGCATGGATAGATCTGAAGAAAGCCTTTGACAAAGTCTGGAAAGAAGGTCTTATGAAGAAACTGAGAAACTGTAAAGTCAATGGAAGAATGTACAAATGGGTGAAAGAATACTTGCACAACAGAAGAGCTCGAGTACAGATAGACGGCCTCAAGAGCAAGAAAGTACTATTGCATCACGGTGTTCCACAGGGTGGAGTCTTGTCCGCCACACTTTTTCTAATCTTCATCAATGATCTTGCTGCTAATCTACCCAATGGAATTAAAGCGGCAATGTACGCTGATGACCTGGTTTTGTGGAGCACAAATGAGCATGCATCAGTGGCCACCATATTGCTACAGAAAGCTGTAGATATATTTGTTGCATGAGGGGATATATGGTGTGTCAGCATAAACACTGACAAGTGCAGCACCACTCTATTTACCCTCTCTCCGAAACAAAAGGCAGGGATCATCCAGATAAATGGAACGCCCCTAAGAAAAGATAAAGAACATACCTTGGTGTAACATTTGATGACAGGCTGACATGGAGAAAACATATCAAAAAAGCTGTAGCAAAAGCCAGAAGGAAATAGCCATCCTGAGAAAGCTAAGTGGAATCACATAGGGAGCCAGTGGGAAAATACTTAGCAAAGTTTATCAACAGAGCATACGACCACACCTGGAATACGGATCAACTGCGTGGTGTTCAGCATAAAAAACCACACTACAAGAGCTGGACAAGGTGCAAAATCAAGCTCTTAGAGTCATCACAGGAGGGATGAGATTAACCCCTATAGTAGCAATGGAGAAAATGGGGAGGACACAAGCACTGAGAGAACGCAGAGATACAAAAACACTAATACAAGCAGACAAGTTCCTCAGCTTGCCAGGCCACCCTATGAAGAACCGATTTGAAAACTTAGCTATGGGGCGGTTGAAAAGAAGTAGTTTTATCCACCAGGCCAAACGACTCTACAGAGAAACCACCGATCTTCCCACAGTTGGTATCCCACTGACAACTATTCCAGAGCGAACTCCATGGAAAGATGAACATAGACTATCGCTACAAATCCAGACAAAAGTGATAGGAATATTTAACAAGGAAGAACAGAACAGTGTACAGTGCAGAACAGCCACTCTCAGCTTCCTTGATGACGAATACCCACAGGATCTCTGGATCCGAGTCTACACAGATGGGTCAGCGCAAAATACTGTTCCAAATGGAGGAGCGGGTGTGTATATAGAATACCCAAATAATACTAGGGACACGGCCAGAGTTCCAAAAGGAAAGTACTGCCATAACTATGATGCTGAAATTGAGGCAATCAAGATAGCAATAGAGAAATTACATAATACCAGCCATGGTAGACAACCTGTGGTGATATTGATAGATGCAAAATAAGTAATAGAGGCACTCCTGTCTGGGAAATTACCAGTTCTAAGGACACTACTTTCTGAACTTGGCAGTCAGCATAAGGTCACCATACAGTGGATACTATCCCACTGTGGAGTACCCGGAAACGACAGAGCTGATCAACTGGCTAAGGAAGGAGCAAAAGAAGAACAGCCTGATGTGCCCATTACATTCCACCAAAATAAAAGAATGATCAAATCAGACAGAAGGCCACCAAACCCTACTCAAGACGACTACCACGTTATGGAGAGACCAGAACAGGTCATTATTCTGCGCCTCAGAACAGGACACAATAGATTACGCAACCACATGTATACAAAATTCAAGATTGGTGACTCAGCCATGTGCACATGTGGTTTGGCGGCCCAGACAGCAGAGCACATACTCCAGGACTGCCCAAACTACAACATATCCAGGCGAACCTTTTGGCCTAGAGAGACAACAGTGGAAGATAAACTCTATGGACCGCTGAGTGAACTAAAAAAGACTGTTAGATTCATACAAGAGACAACATTGCAGTTATAGACATATTTCAAGCAAACGAAAGAAGAAGAAGAAGAACTGAATATTAAAAAACAAAGATGTCCATGGGTAACATCACACTGTAATAAAAAATTATAATCAAATAAAAAAAAAAAACATGCCACAAACTGTGAATACCAAACTGTGGCTCTATAATTAACAATAATGGGCTCTTCTCAAAAGAAGTCAGAAGGAGACCAACCATTACAATGTAGAGGTTAAACCAAATGAAATACCAATGGCACAATAGCAAATAAATAACAGTAAACATAGTGAGAACATGCATCTTTAATCTGCCAACATACAGATGTGAATCATGGATCATTTCAATGACACAAAAGAAGAACTCAAGAGGCTTTTGAACTTAAATGTTACAGATAAATTGTTACAATAATGTGAATCGAGGAGAAAGGAAATGCTGACATTTTACAAAATCTGAACATCAAAGAAAACTGGCCCATAAACAATAATATGTCTCAGAAACTAATACTTTGGCCACATAAAACAGTATAGTAATGTAAGGCATGGTTCCTGGAAGACAAGGTGGGAATGACTACTGTAATAGGATATTAATTATATCCAGGACATGAAAATGCTAGAGGCAGGGAAAATGGTGTAGGGTCTATAGCAGAGGTTCCCAAACCACAGCCCGCGGGCCACTTGTGGCCCGCCAGCTGTAAGAAAGTGGCACACGAGGCCTCCTTGTTTAATATAAAGTGTTTTAATAATTTTAAAGAAAATGCAGTCAGAGCGCCCTGTCAGCTTGCGATAATTTACCCTGCTCATGGTTGTTATGCTTATATATTATCTAATGCGCCTGTTCAGTTCACAACGAAACGTTATGAAGTTTCCATATCCCAGCCTTGTCGACCAATCAGAGTGTGCAAGGCACCATGTTACAACTGTTTAGCAGAGTGCTGAAATTAGATTTCTTCAAATAAACATTTTCCGTTGAAGCCTATAAACATGAGTGTGGAAAATCTAAAATCAAACAATGGTAAAAAGCGAAAATGTGAAGGTGTTGCTTGTTTTAAATTCAACGAAGATTGGACGGAGAAATTTATGTTTATGCTTAGCCGTAGTGGTAAACCAGTTTGCTTAATCAGCGGATTTTTTTTTTTTTTTTACAAAAGAAATTTAATCTGGAACGACATTTCACGACAACATATTCAGACATAAATGCTCAATATCCTAAAAATTTGGAGTTAAGAAATGATTTCATAGAGAAAGTTCTCTGATCACGCAGCAGTCTTTTTCACCAAGGCTAATGAACAGAGCAAGAGTGCTGTTTTTGTGTCGTACAAAGTCACTCTTCTGTTGGCTCGCAAAAAGAAGACGTTCACCGATGGGGAAGAAATAAATAAGCTTTCCCTTAAAATTGCTGCTAGAATGCTTGACGATAAAAAGTGTGAAACACAATTTGATCAGATTCCTTTCTCTAATAATACTATCGCCAGGCGAGGCGAAGAATTAGCCAACGATTTTTATCGTCAAGTAGCAGCACATATGAAAAATTGTTAAATGTTTCATTGGCAATAGATGAATCCACTGACATTTCTGACACAGCTCAGGTCGCATTTTTTGTTCAAGCAATAAACGATAATTTGAAGTAATTGAAGACTTGAATCGATGCATCCAACTACCAAAGTGACTGATTGTTTGAAACTCTGAAGCTGTGTGTAAAGAAAAACAACATGGAATGGACTAAATTGGACACTGTATGTACCCACGGTGCTCTAGCTTTGATGGGTAAAACGTCCGGATGTCCAGCATTATTGGAACAGTATCTTGGCCACACTATATTAAAATATCATTGTATCATTCACCAAGAAGCTCTGTGTGGAAAGACATTAAATCTGAAACATGTCATGGATATTTTTTCTGAGATGTGTGAACTAAATTCGAAGTAAGGCACTGTACAGGCGTTAGTTCAGATAGTTTCTATCAGACCTGAATGAGGAATACGGTGAGCTACTGTTACACTGTGATGTCAGACAGCTATCTGAAGGGAAAGTTCTGTCCCGTTTCTGGGCACTGAAAAATAGTGCCTATCTGTTTCTTTCGGGGGGAAAAAATGCATTGCCAACAGAACGGGAATGTATACTGAACGATGACTGGCTTAATGACCTGGGTATTTTTGGTGGGCATCATGTCTTATTTAAACTCTTTAAATGCGAGGATCAAGGGGGAAAAACTATTCACAAATTTGTGCGATGACATTTCTTCATTTGAAATGAGACTACGACTGTTTATCGGACAGCTGGCGGAAGGGATTTTAGAGGTTAAAAGAAATGTGACGTTACAGTACAAAGTAAAAGTTGAAATTCCTCTGGATATCTTTCAGTCGAGATTTCAAGAATTCACGATAGAGGAGGATAATGTTGCCCTCTTCATAAATCTGTTCGTATTTCCTATTCCCAAGCTCTGTCATTTACAGTAAAACCTTCAGCATGAAGTAATTGATTTGAAATGCAATTCTGCACTGAGATGTAAATTTCTGGAGCTGCCTGCTTTACCTTCGACTTATCATATGATTTCATTCTGGCAATTATTGCCCGTTGAACAATTTGAACACTTGCATTCATTCGGCCAGAGATAAATTTGTCGTTTTGGTTCAAATTACAGATGTGAGCAGTCATTTTCCCCAATGACCGTTATAAAAACAAGCAACGTTCCAGACTCACCGACAGTAACCTAACTGCGCTTATGACTTTGGGCACGACAGATTTGTGCCCAGACATTGATAAACTGGCATCTGAACTTAAGTAACTGGTTATGAAGAACAGTTACAATTGTAAATTAATTACATTGATAGCGATTTTTGAAACTGATTAAAAATTTATTGTTAAATGAAATTTTGATTGTAAACCAAAGTTTAGTTTAGTTTAGTCGATGGATCAACATCACGGCACATGGGTGCAACCCTTAAGTGCTCCGTTCTCCTTCTAACTCAAACCTAAGTCTGGAGAAACTCAGCTCAGTGCGCAAACTCTGTAGCACCGGCGAGGAGCCTGAAATACTTTGGGTAGATTTTTAACTCGAAATTTTGCCCGGGCAGCGCCGTTAGGCTACTCTTTTTCGATTTCTAACTGCCAAGGGAGTTTTTACATGCGCAACAATACACACGGGCGTCCGATCTCACTACCCAGAGACCAGGGGAAATTTATTACTAGAAGTCCACGAGAAAAAATCCTGGCATCACCGGGGCTTGAACCCGGGACCTCCAGCACTCAAGGCGGACACCATACATCGAGACCATGCAGCCCCCCGATTGTAAACCCCAAAAATTACCACAGTGTAATACTGATACTGACTGCCTTTAAAGTGTTATAATTTTGTTGACCAAAGTTAAGAAAGGTAAGAATAATATTGCACGACTTGTATAATTTTATAACGTTGTGGCCCACTTAACTACCAAAAATAGTAGATATGGCCCTCTGCTTGAAAAGCTTGGGAACCACTGGTATAGAGTCTTACCAGTGGGCTGAGATGAAAGTTCTGTTCTGCATAGGACTAGCAACATAATGATGATGACTGGTAGATCATCTTTTCCTACCTGTTAAGATATGTATTAGTAAACAGAAGACATTATAAACTGCTACATGGAATGTAAGTCCCATGATCTGTTCCAATCTACATGCATTCCTAGTTAGCCAGATTTCACTAGCCTCTTTGCATTTCTTTACAACTTCTTTGTGCATTATTTTATATTATTCCTTCTATTGTGTTTTTCCCCCTCCTTTCATCCATAATTTGAAGATTTCATTTGGCAGCCATTTTTTTGGTAATTCTGTGTATAGTATAATTGACAGGGTGCCATGGACAAACATTTCCCAATTTTGGGACAACTCAAAATAGAAAAGTGAAAAAAGTTTTCTCATGAAACATAGAGCACTCAAAGAAAGAATACCAAGTCCAGCCCTAATCTGAAAAAGACTGAGGCAAGGATGGTTATTATCCATAGAACAATTCAATGCTTATGCAGAGAAGAAGATGGGTAAAAAGACTAGAAAACAATATATGAGGGTTTGTTAAAATGGTGAGAGAATGTGTGTCATCAAATTTGCAGATGACCAAGCCATCATAGAAGAAACAGTTTCCATCCATGCGACAGTTTATGTCTATTCCAATGTTGTTATTTTCAAAGGCATTGATCAGCATAGCTGAAAACATGAGACTCAACAGTGTTGGTGCCAGTACACACCCTTGCTTCACTCCATTGGTGATAGAAAATGGCTTAGACAATTCGCCATTTTCCTGAACTCTTGTCTGGACAGCCATATTTTGCCATAATCTTCCACAGTCCTTCTCTGCTAACTGCATCAAAAGCTTTGGTAAGATCAATGAAAGTGCAGTCTTGGCAAGCCAACAGCCTGCACAGGTACACTGTGCATAATGCCGCCGCCAGAATGCCAACATAAAAAATACAGTTCATCATCAATGGAATTGGCAGTCACCAGAAATACTTCATTGACCCTGGTTTTATCCCATATGGTTCGATCTCTCTCCACAGGAGACCTGCCAAAAGAGCCGCACAAAGCACGAACTCCGTAGCTCCAGCGACAACTCTCAGGTGTCTCCTAAAAAATTCACTATTCGAAACTGGGCAGTGAGGAGCATTTTGTGTGATATTCACTGGCACAGGAACGGAGCATAATGGGGACGACCCGTTGCCGTGAAGTTGGAACCGCGACTAACTAACTAACTAATGAAAGTGGAGAACATTTCAGAGTTCTGTTCCTGACATTTCTCTTGCAACTACCTTGCAGCGAAAATCATGTCAACAGTTCCTTGTTTCTTTCTAAAGCCACATTGACTCTCAGGAAGACCTTGACCGAGATGGGCTGTGAGGTGACTGCAAATGAGAGCAGGAGATGCCTCGGTGGTTGTTACTGGAATGGCAGTTTCCTTTATGTTTGTATAGGTGGGCTATTGACGCACCCTCGAAATCTTGTGGCATGGTCTCGTTCTTCCATGTTTGTAAAGACTTGGTGAAGCTGCTCTATCAGAACCAGTCCACCTGCGGTAACCAATGTTCCCCCATTTGCACTAAGGAGGGGAACTATGCCTGGTGATGTAGGGCCATTGGCTGCTTTAAGTGAGTCACAGAAGTTTTCCATACCAACAATGGTGACATAATGAAGGAAATTAAAAGGCGAATATCTATTGCTCTTCAGGAACTAAAACTGAATAAATTTTGGAGTGGGACAGATAGATCTGCGAAAATTTGATTTTTAAAAGCATGTATCTATTCCATTGCAACATACGCCTGTGAAGCCTGGACACTTACTAAACAGGCTTAATGGTATGTAAATGCCTTTGAATATAAATTGTATAGCCAGGTCTTGAGAATATCTTGGATACACAAAATTGTATAGCCAGGTCTTGAGAATATCTTGGATACACAATGGAACAAATGCATCTATACAACAAGAATTAAATACTGAAGAAGGTTGGTTACTAAAGACAATAAAACAAAGAAAATTGAAATATTTTGGTCACTTGAAACGTCATAAAAGTTTGGATAGAACACTCATGGAGGGGTAAATGCCCTGGAAGAGAAGAAGAGGAAGACCCAAGAGAAGATGGGTGCAGGATGAGGCAGATGATCTCCAGATCAGTGTAGTGTATCGGAGGTGGTACATCTTGCTTATGACCGAGAAGTTTTCCGGATGGTTGTTATGAGAGCGAAGTTCTGAGAAGGACATGAATGTATCAGGGATGAATGACCCGAAACATTTATTGGCAGCCATTTTGAACCACTCAGGTCAGAACATATGAGATTACAGCGGCAACATGACCTTCATGTCCCACTCACAAATCTCCAAATTAAAACCTTATTGTTTCCTAGGCATAATAGTGGTTTTAAATTTTATTTTAATAAACATAATATAACATTAATTGGTTCAATGTATATTCATGGGTAGCCATTTTGAATATTAATGTGATTAAATGATAAAATATTTCAAACATTGTTTACTAAATTAGGTCTCATTGTCATGATGGTTGCTAAGGTCTTTGTTCACATAGGTGTGTGTGTGTGTTAAAAATAGTGATTTAAGTGTTTAGTCTGTTATGTTAGGCCATACATTATCAAAGTGCTAAAACAGTGTTTTCCTCTTTGTTCATATTAATTTAAATGTTATTAATGTTATAAATATAACATATAAATATAATTGACACAAATTGGTGACAAACATTAATATCTCCGCTTAAAATTTACCTACAGACTTGAATAAGGCACCACTGGATTTGTTTTTTCAAGAGGTAAAATATGCAGGTTGCCTAGCTAAAATTAAGCAATTCAGAAAATGTTACTTAAGTAGCTACTAGTGCTAATAATGACTATCATAGTCACAGTCACTTCACTATGAGTATGAGTGATACTATGCGAGTATTTAATAACTTACACAGGGGGGAAAAATAGATTAGATAGAATATTATTTTATAATATTATTTTATTATTTAAATTTATTATTTACCTAAATTACAACTTTTTTTCCGTTCTGAAATCGGATTTTGCACTTTTGATTTAGTTGTTTAAATAATATCCATCACTTCTAATGTCTAAAGTGTCACTGGCAACTTCTTAAACAAAAATCACCACATTTATCATTTTGAGAAGCAGGAAGAAGCAGTCTCTAGTCTCTGTCTGTGATGGTTCTCTTGTTATCATTCGCGACTGAGAAATTTGACGAAATCGGAACTTAGTAGATTCACTTGTATTCGCAGTCTTATACTTTTATACTTCTGTTTACCACGATATACTATATTAGTTATTAATATTATTACTGGGAATCATCTAAAAGAACAGGACGCAGAGGTGTTTCCAAGGCACCAGGGCCAGGTTCTATATTGACCAAGACCTACTAACACGTCCAAGTCGTGTGTCCTGGGCAACAGGTCACTTCGGGGTCCTGGCTAACGTAGCAGGATCGCTGGTTCCTCCGAAGTCGGAAAGTATCTGCCTGCACGGCGAGAAGCCACCAGTCTGCACACCAATAAGCCAGGCATGGGACAACGGATACTCACTCAAACCTCAGGTCCTGTATGACATCACACTGATGTTGGACAACAGGATGTCTTCATCCGATATACAGGACTTCATGCTGGAGTTCACAGCCAGCGAAACTTTCACCGAAATCAAGCATCTAAAAGAACGCCCACGGAAGCAAGCTTCGAGTACTTAAAAAAAATATTTGCATATCCTTTTTTACAGGACATCGCAGTCCGCACCAGTATTTTCGCCGCTGCGATCTCTTGTTAAGTTTACGTTCAGTAGTTTGCCATAGGTTTCTGAACAACTGGCACCGATACCAACGCGAAACCAACGCAAAGCGGCCTGCTGCCAGATCGCGCGCAGCGGTGTTTTTACGTGGGTATACGAGAGTCATTAGACGTAGACAGCCCAAATTTTTTGGGCATGTTATGAGAAGAAATGACTTGGAGAACTTGGTGACAACTGGCAAGATCGAAGGGAGGAGACCAAGGGGAAGACCGAGAAGTAAATACCTGGATGGCTTGGCCACGTGGCATGTTTGAGACAGGAACACGGAGCTGATCCACGACTCTGGTGATCGAGTGAGCTGGCAGAACATGACCGCCCATGCTTACCGGCATGGCACATGATGGATGGATGGATACGGGATTACGAATCGCGTCCGTAAGCTCTTCGTCAGGGAGACGGTTTCAGGTACTTAGAAAGAATATCATCAAATGGCAGATCAGAAGTCGAGATCGAGAATAGGTGCAATAAGGCAAATCAACTCACTGGATAAATATATCATACTGTAGAACAAACACTATAAGTCATCATCATCTTCCACTTTTGCCGTCAAGCGTCGTGGGGGTGGAATATTTGGCGTTCCAGTGCCCGATGAGTGGCATTGGATATTGCCACTCCATGTGATTATACAATCATTTTTTTAATGTTGCATATCTCTTGCATGACATTGCAGTCAAAACCAGCATTTTTTCAGCTGGTGTTGATGTACTAGGCAAGTTTTTACGTTCAGTAGTTTGCCATTGCTTTCTGAATGACCGGCTCTCATACCAGCACGTTATAAATATAACACAAAGCGACACGGTCTGCTATACAATCATACAATGTCTTTAATGTCGACAATCCATTTTCTTCTTGAGCGTCCTCTTGCTCTCGTCGCAGATGATCTTTTATGTATGGCCAGATGGTGTTGCATTTTAACGAGATGGCCAAACCACTTGGTCTTCTGTCTTTCGATGAATGTGGCACAAGGTGTTGATCTCACTGTCTGTCTGATAACAACATTTCTTATTCAGTCTCGGATTGTTAAGTTGTCAGCTCTCCTCATGCATCTCATCCCATTGGTGTTGATTTTGCGTAAGTGTGATTTTGGATAATGTCCAAGTTTGAGATTGGTAGCTTAGGGTTTATACAGTGGCTTGCAGAGGTTCTTTGATGCCCCTAAATTGTTCTTTCCCTAATTCATTCCTCCTCCCCTTCCACTGCACTGTGCTGCCCCCTCTCCCTAAGTGGATGCCCCCCTCTCGGCTGGATGCCCGGGGCCGTCGCCACTGGGTTGACGAGAATATGCTGTTTATTATATGTCGTTTTGTGGACATAAGTACGTTTGGATGTTTCAGTATGGGTGATAGTTGATATGTAAATGAATTTGCTTTTTGACATCTGATTTCGATTTCTTTATCCAATCTGCCATCTTCCGTGATCATTTTCTTTTTTTTTTTAGATTCGCATATCCTTTTACAGGACGTCGCTGTCAATAGCAACATCTTTCAGCTGTCTGTTGATTTCTTGACAAGATTACGCTCAGTAGTTTGCCATTGCTTTCTGAGCGGCCGGCTCAGTTATCCCGCAAGTCACCAGCGGGGGACGAACCGCTCCCACTTCTCGCCCGCTACGAGACTCTGCGTGATAAACGGGATTACGGAGAAAGTGGTGTAACCCCTCGGCCAGAGATACCGGCTCTGTGATCATATTTCCAAAATATTTGAATTCTTTAACTTGTTTCAAAGATGGGCCATTTATCTGTATACTTAGTGGACCAGGAGATCTGCTAACTTGCATTACTTCGGTTTTGTCTATGTTTATCGTAGGAGTTAACGTCTTTCTCCGTAATCCCGTATATTCTCGTGAGTAATACAGCTGCGCGAGAATCGGCAGCGGTTCGGGCCGTGCTGGTAACTTACGGGGGTATGTGAACCGGTCGCACAGAAAGCAATGGCAAACTACTGAGCGTAATCTTGCCTAGTACATCAATAGCAGCTGAAAAATGCTGGTGTTGACTGCAACATTTAAAAAAAAAAAATACTCATATTGTATCTGCTGCATGTTGAACTCAGATTATTAATATGATATTGCAGTCTGCCCTCGTCGCTATAAAACAAGCACTGATCGTCTGCAAATAGAAGTTCATTTATTGTAGGTGGATCTGTTGTTTCATCTGAAGTCGCAAATTATGATTTATATTCTAATATCGAGTGTAAACACTGATTTCCCAGTGTTCACGCACCTGTTGAAATGTCTAAATTTGGAGCTATCTCCGTTTTTTCCAAATAACTTGATCCAGTAGCGCAGTTTATTACTTTTATGGTAATATCTAGTATCAGCACATTGTTTTAGACAATTTAAAAAAAAATTAATTTGGCAACTTGATTGTTTTTGGGAAAAGTCAAGAAATGTGTTGAAATTTCTAAATTTTAAGCTGTCTCAATTTCCCCCATAAAATTACTCCACTAGGGCGGATTATCATTTGCATGGTTACATCTAGTGATGTTATTAACGCCCTTAAAGATATGGCGAGAACAGAGGATTTTGACGCCAGTGATTCCACATCGCTTTCCAGGATGAAAGACCTGGGAGTAAGAATCGGCACAGCCAGACGCGAGAGGTACATCGGGAAAACAAAGCGCCTCGTCAACCAACACAGAACTGGCACTATTAGCCACCGGACGCTGATGCATATGCTGGGGGGAGGATCTGAGCACCTATGGACATGTCCGGAGTGCAACGAAGATACCCCAACTGATAACTAACATAACTAACATAACTATCTAGTGTCAGGAGATTGCTTTAGACTAATTCCCTAGTGATCCAGCAATTTTTATTTTTTGAGAAAAATCAATGACCGGCAATATGTTGAAATTTCTCAATTTGAGCTATTTCAATTTTAACCAAACAATTGACACAGTAGGGCAGATTACATTTATGGTCTTATCTAGTGTCAGGACATTGTTCTAGACTAATTTCCTAGTGATCCAGCAACTCTGATCTTTCAAGAAAAATCAATGACCGCCGATATGTTGAAATTTCTCAATTTCGAGCTATCTCATTTTTTCCCAAACAATTTCACCAATAAGGCAGATTATTATTTTTATGGTCACATCTAGTGTCAGGACATTGTTTTGGATTAATTTCCTAGTGATTCAGCAACTTTCGGCATTTTGGCTTAGATCAAAGTGTAGTATCTGCACTTGATCTTGCCAGGGGCCGGGATGATCACCCAACACAACCAACACACAGGGATGCGGGACCCAGTGGGGCGGCTCTGGCCCCTCTGGGAACCGTAAGCCTTCTAAAAAAAAAAAAAAAAAAACGTTGACTTCTTGAGAAAAATCAATGACTGGTGACATTGCAGTTAATTATGATCTTTAATTTTACGAGCTCAAAATTGGTATAGACCAGAGGTCACCAAACTTTTTCCACATCGTGCCGGATAACTGATAAAATGACGAGCGCGGGCCGCATAATCATTCTCTACAATACTTGCAAGCCAGAACGAAAGCTCGGGGGGGGGGGGGGGGGGGAGAGAAGACGAAAAACTAAGTTTAGCATTCCGTGTTTAGCATGCGAGAGTGGCGTGCAAAGCACAAAAAACATAGACAACCAATATATTTATTTACTACAAAAAGTTATCAAAGAAGAGGGCGTTTGCAAAAAGATAGTAATATCAGACCTAGTGTGCACATATCCGAATCTCACAAACGAAGCAGCACAAAAGGTTTGTGAGATATGTGAAACTGACGTTTGGCTTTCAAGATATCATCAATGTTTGGTTTGGAATTGCTGTATCCAATCAAGAGAATTACTTTCAAATGTTCATCAATCAATCTCGTTCGATGTGTCGGTTTCACATACTTCATTTTTGAAAATGTTTGCTCACAGACATAAGTTGTTGCAAGCACTGATGCTATACCAGTGGCACATTTCTTCTGTTTCGGAAACTCAACATCAGGTAAGCAGCGGTAAAATTCAACAAGTTTTCCTTCTCTGTGCTTCTCTTTCAACAAGTCATTTGCTTGCAAATCAGTGAGCTCCAACTGTAGCTCAACTGGCACATCATCAAGGTTACAATCAAACGGATTCTGGAACAGAAGAATGTCACTCTCAATTCTGTCAAGATCTGAAAAACTCCCACAAATAATTTTTTTTCCCCCGGAAAATCGAGGTTGACATCTTCGGCGATTGTAGCGCAAAACATAAACTATTTGAAACCGTGGAAATGAGAAAAGTTTTCTCCTCCAGTTTTGTTTCAAACAATGACAGCTTTCTCCGACATCCTTTGATGGTTCTGTGGAGATCACAGAGGAGGTTAATTTTTCACTGAAGTTTCAAGTTCAGTTCATTCATGTGGGATGTGATGTCGACCAAACATGACAACTTTGACAGTTAGGTAGGATCTGACAACTGTGGATCAGCTCTATCTTTTTCAGTAAGACAACATCTATTTCGTTTTCTGAGCTTGTGAAAATGAAACAGGACTTTACCGTAGCTGAGCCACCTCACTGCTGTGTGATAAGGCAAGTCACAGAATTCAGAATCACTTTCTTCAAGAAAAGCCTGGAACTGGCGGTGATTGAGTGCATGTCCCTGAGTGAAGTTCACAGCAGAAACGACTGGTTTCAGTACACAAGAAATATTGAAGTCTTTCCACAGAGTACTTGCTGATGTATGATGCAGTGTATGAACAGAGCGCTCGGAATTTGCAAATCTTCCAACCGAGTCCTGATCTGCCCCTCCAGACCCTTCCTCACTCCAGCCATGTTTGTTCCTCCATCAACTTAACACCTCGAAGATGATTCCACTGAAGATTATAGTCTTGCAAAACTGTCTCCACTTCCACGAAAATGACTTTTCCAGTTGTTGTTCCATGCATGCTGCAAACGGATGCTAACTCTTCTGTTATCTGAAAGTCAAAATTGATACCATGAATGAACACGAGAAGTTGTGACGTTCTCGAGAGATCAGTAGACTCATCCAGCGCCAAAGAATACCATAAGTTCCTAGCTTTCTCGCAAATATGTAGCACTAAAGCCTCTCTAAGTTGTTCTGTTCTCCACACAACTGAATTTGACGAAAGGCTGATAGTTCCAAACAAGTCAAGTCAGCTTCTCAGGACACAAGTCATTTGCTGCTTTCATCATACCCGCTTCGATGAATTTGCCAACAGTAAATGGTTTTCCTCGTTCTGCCATCTTATGCACTATTTTGTAACTTGTACGGGTGACAGATTCATTTTCAGCAAACTTTCTCGTGAAGAGATTTCTTTGTGTTTTAAACCACGTTTCATGGACTCATTCAGAGCATCTGGGGTAAAGCTGGGGCGATCATCCCCAACCCAGCGCGTCCACAGGTGGTGGATCGTGGAACGACCTCTAGATATAGAGGTTAGCTGCGAATACCCAATAAGCAGCCGCGGACCAACTGGCGGTGGGCACGGAGGGCGAGGCAGGATCTCAGGGTTGGTTCTGAGTTCCTTAGAAAATGCCTCATATGCTCGGAGATGTGCCTGCCAAGCGAGTCAGGGGCGCTCTAACCTCTCCCCAGGGTAGGTGGAACCTGTTAGCTTTGGACAGTAGTCCATCTAGGAGACGGAAAACTCCAAATATAAACCCCCAAGTTCAAGGTGGACCAGCGTGCTGAGAAACTGGATGGCCATGGGTAAACTGGTCGTAAACGTTGGACGTCTGGCAGGCGTGTGGGGCGGCACCAGGCGTATGGACTCCTGCGGGACATCCCCTGCCTCTTTACTAGCAAACAGGCAATGCTAGGGCGACCGTTTATTTCCTGCAATATCCAATCTTTGCTTATGGAATTAATTCAACACGGGAATCGTCGCCGGAGCTACGGAGCACGTGCTCTGCGCTTGACACATCTTTCAGAGGTTAGCGAAGAGAGAGTGAGGAGGAGAAGAAGAGGAAATGGTGTGAGAAGAAGCCATAGAAATAGCAGGGCAGGCGCCAGGAGAACAAGACGAAAAGTGGAGAGACTAGGTTTCAACCATGTAAGAGTGGGATATTGGAATTGTCGTAGTGCCAGACAGAGAGGTCCTGTATTGGAGAGGCTTATATATGATTTTGATGTCCTCATGCTCCAGGAGCTTAATACAGACAAATACCATTGCCCTGGGTACGCCAGTTATATAAATCCTACTGGGCAGAAGTGACATGGGCAAGGTCTGCTGGTGAAGAAAGGAGTGAAGCATGTGGTACTTGACTTGAGCCAGTGGAATCATAGTGCAAGAGAGGTCCAGGGTATACAAATGGAAATTGGTGGCTTAAGTTGGAATATCATAAATGTATATGATACAGTGGACTGTTTTGGTAGAAAGGAACACTGGGACTGGCTTAAGGAATTGGAGGAATTACCAGGTGGTAGGCTACTCATATGTGGAGACTTCAATGCGAGGAGCAGAGATTGGGACAGTAGTGGAGAAAACCGACAGGGAATTGCCCTTGCGGATGCCATGGTGGACTCCGATGTTGTCTGCATAAATGATGGTAGGCCGACTAGAATGGCAATAAGGCCTGGCGATGCAGACACTGCTATTGACTTGGCACTTGTCTCCCAGTCATCAGTCCTTGATGTAAAGTGGACTGTTTTGAATGACCATGGGAGTGATCACTTGCCATGCTCAGTCCTGATCTCTAAAGCCAGGAAAGTTAAGGCTGGGAGAGCGCACAAGACCTTCCGGTATGAGTGGACCGATAGCCTTCTTGGACGCCTCAGACAGCGGGCTTGCAACAGGAATGTTAAAACTCCTTTTTTTGCAGGCCCCATGGTGGACCCCAGAAGTAGACCAGGCTTGGAAAGCAAAGAGAGCTGCAGTGAAGCAGCTAAGGGAAGTGCGACAGACACCCCGAAGCTCACGAGAGGAAGTGGACACCGCGGAAAATGTCAAGAAAGACAAGGTGGGGGTCTTCAAGCGCTGTGCTGCAGAGGCCAAAAACGCAAAATGGAAATGTTACATGAAGGAGATTGGAGGTGATAAAACACTGCGAAAATTCTGGAAACTGCACAGACAAATGCAAAGAAAAGATCGGCCTATGACAGTGGGAACAATTGATAGAGATGATGGTGTGCGGGTGACAACAGACAAAGAGAAAGGGGAGGCGTTTCTCCAGAGATTTTTAGAGCAGACTAATCATAATCATGCGGACACCAGAGATGCAGTTAGAGAGGAATTATCTGGCACCATGAAGAATATGCATTATGAAGACATCATACGGGTTGAAGATGTTAAACATATTTTGAAAAAGGCAAACGACACGGCACCACGGCTCGATGGGGTTAGGTATGGCCATGAGGCTTTGGGCGATGCATACCTGAAGGAAATGACCGACTACTTTAACCAGAGCATTAGGACAGCATCAGTACTGCAGGATTGGGTGCACAGCTATCTCATCCCTCTCCCAAAACCATTCAAGGATCATTCAAAGCTTAGTGGCTTTAGGATCATCACCCTTCAAAATACATTTGGGAAGGTTCTAGAGAAGATAGTCGCTGTCAAGCTGCAAGAGTTCTTGGAAAGGGGGAAGCTTTTTCCAAGAGGCCTGGGGAGCTACAGGCCAGGAAAAGATACCTGGTCAAATGCAGCCACTTTTGCCTTTGATGTTTATGAGGGGTTCCAGAGTAGACAGGAAACAGGCGGTAGCGCTTGATCTCGAGGATGCATACAATAGAGTTCGATATGATATTTTGATGACCGTACTGATGGAGAAGGGGGTACATCCCTGGTTGGTGAACTGGATAGCAGCCGTCCTACATTCTCGTCGGTTGCTCTCCATCTGGGTGCATGGACCTCAGAGCCACATATTTTAACCCCGGGACTGCCACAGGGATCAGCAATCTCACCGGTGCTCTTTAATGTGTATACGAGCAAGATTGCAAACCTAGAAGCACCAGGGGTCGGAAGGATACTAACATTTGCAGATGATATTCTTGCATATAGGCAGGGGAGAGATAGGGAGCAAACAGCCCAGGAGCTACAGGCAACAGTAGACAATGTGATTGACTGGTGCACTGAAATGAGTGCTGTCATCCACCCAGAAAAGGCAACTGTTTTGTGGTGCTCTCTGGACAACAGGATTGTGAGAGCTGATGTCCCAAGCCTCACGATAGATGGTAGAAGCGTCAACAGAGAGAACAAACTGAAGTATCTGAGAATCACATTTGACAGGAGCCTGTCCTTCAAGGATCATGTGGAGACGGTTGTGACAAGGTCTCAAAAGGGACTCAATGCACTTAAAACTATGGCTGCAATGGACACAGAGCAGAGAATACTTTTCACACTATACCAGCACTTGATCCTCTCAGTGATTGATTATGGACTAGGACTGCTCACTATCTCGAGTCAGCTGGTGAAATTAGAGCGCATACAGAACGAAGCGATGCGAGTCATTCTGGGATACACCAGAGAACCCCAGCTGTGTGTATGCGTTACATCCTTGGTTTGCCGTCTGTTGCAGGTAGGCTCAAGGTGATACAGGCGAAGGCATACCTCAGAGTAGCTGCAGACACAGATCACCCGTTGCATGAGGCGCTTTACGCCGTTAAGGGTCAGCGACTGATAAGAGGGAAATCATGGATGGCTCAGGCGGAGGATACGATCAGGTAGGTGTGCCCCTTGGAGAACATTAGCAGAGGAGAAGAGTGGGTCAGAGTGTCAGCGGGGTAGTCAGACTTGTGCACAGTTATAATCACATTGAGCAGGGAGTGCAGGGAGTGGCCAGCAGGGAGCCACGGAAGTGGAAATCCAGCAACTAATTCAGGATAATGCTCGCTGAGGTGATGTGATTATCTATACAGATGGGTCGGTGTTGAGAGGTAGGAGAAGTGCCTGGGGGTTCTTAGCAAAAGCCAATGGTCGATGTTTGGTGCAGGAGAGCCTGGCATATGCTACCACAACATCTAGCTTAAGAATGGAGGTGGAAGCGGTCAGTGCAGCTTTCTGCTGAATGGAGAATACGATAGACACACACATCGTGATTGTAACTGACTCAGAAAGCATGCTGAGTAGGGTGAAGACGCAAGCTTTGTGCAGAGTGGCTTGCATCGCTTCGGAAGTCACGGGTGACAAGCATCGTCTGGATCTTTTCTCCGGGAGACAGAGAGAGACAGAGCGATCGAGAGAGAGAGAGAGAGAGAGAGAGAGAGAGAGAGCGACGAGAGAGAGAGACAGAGAGGGAGAGGGAGGCAAGAGCGAGAGAGAGAGTGATCGAGAGAGAGAGAGGGCGAGAGATAGAGATAGGGAGAGAGTGTGAGAGAGAGACAGAGAGGGAGAGAGAGAGAGAGAGAGGAGGGAAAGAGCGAGAAAGAGACAAAGTGAGCGAGAGAGAGAGGGGAGAGTGATGAGAGAGAGACAGAGAGAGAGAAAGAGCAGGCGAGAGAGTGGGAGAGAAAGAGAGAGAGAGTGGGCAAGAGAGATAGGGAGGGAGAGAAAAGAGAGAGAGACAGAGCGGGTGAGAGAGACAGAGAGGGGGAGAGAGTGAGGGCAAGAGAGAGGCAGAAAGAGAGACAGAGAGAGAGGGAGAGAGAGAGAGGGCGAGAGAGGGACAGAGTGGGCGAGAGAGATATATGCCTCGATGTGTCTTCCCGCAATAACTATAAACGAAATCCACAAATCGAAGTATCTTCAACTCGTCAACTGATAATATGAACCAGTTTTCACCTGAATTCGTAGAACATGAAAAAACTGACGGCAGTCGGGAGGACGTTTTCACACATTTAATATGAAACAACGGGATAAAGCTATTCCAGAACATAGACTGCCCTTCAGACAGGGTCGGCGTCTACTTACATATCTATGAATAATCTCCCCATTCTACTCCGTTCACCTTGAAGCCCAGTCTTCCATCCCACGGTTCATTCGTTTCAGAAATCGCCTAGGTTTTCCTCGCCCGGTTCTTTCATTGTTGGATCCTCGTCAACATATTCCTCCCCTGTCGCTCACTTGCCGATCTTCGCAATCATTGCGTCCAGATATTATCCCCTTTTACACAGAGCCTTCAGAAAACACAACCGCTTGGTGTTGTAGTCTCACAACGTCTGTTTATTTGTTGTCCTATGACGTTTCATGTTTCCCTTGGTTTTCTTGTTGATCATCCACTTTGATGTGTCCTTATGGAAAATCCCTTTTCTCCTTTTGTGAATCTTCTTTTGGCGTGCTAGTCATATGGCATTATGCCCCCTCCCAGACAAAAAAAAATGATATAATCATTTTTTAAATATCTATATGTATATATACACAATCAGTAATTATATCTCATAGCTTTACTACAACAATTATAACAACAGCTGAATAGCTGATGGTTCCCGTTACCCAACCTAAAAAAAAAATAATAAAATAATATGGCGGGCACGCCCACCTGTCAAACCCCCGTTGGACGTCGTGTGGCCGACCCATGGGAAGGTCGGTCTAACTAATTTACATTAGTCCCTACCTTGTACAAATGGGCAAGTGCCTTCACTCTAGGTAATAGCTGGAGTTGTGGACGAGGGTAGTAATGGGGTTCCATGCAATCCATATCAGTTGCCGTTGAATGTTGTCGCTTATATATTGCTTGATTTTCCATCATATGTCTGTAGGTAAGGTAGACGCTTTATGCACTGATATACTTTAGAGATATATTCCATTGTGGATATTTTGGGAACATTGACCAATCATATATTCAACAATTAACTGTTATTAACCAATGAAACAATGATTAGAAATATAAATCATTCTAACATAATATTAATTAATATAACACCATTATTCATTTAACTAACCAATTAATATAGCACATTAACCTATTAAATTAACTATATATAATAGGGAAACAAAACTCGCTTACACTCAGGAAATAAATGACCGTAGACCCCGAGGTAGACCAAGAAGGCGGTGGAGAGATAATACATGTACAGACCTACAAGCACTTGGAATCAACGACTGGCAAGAGAAGGTCCACCAGAGAGACGAATGGAGACGGATTGTATTTGCAGCAAAGAACCTCAATGGCTCGGAACGCTGAAGAAGAAGAAGAAGATATATATATATATATAACACAGATTTCTATATTATTATAATATTCACATCATATTATTGTTACATATTTACTTTTACTACTTAAATACTTAGATTGTCCTTTAATCCGCACAATATGAAATATTGTTCACACAGTTCCTAGTTCAACACGACTGTTCACAGTCCTTCAATTGGTAGCTGCATTATGACATCCTGTCAAAATGACAAATCAACACAAGTATCTATCTGACTAAACTATATATTTGCAATAGTAATAAATTATACAATTGATGATTGTTATATACATTGTTCATCAATCAGGTGCTATCTGAACATATATTTATTAAATTTCCTAACATTTTATGAATGAACCAGATACATTAAATTACAAGTGAAAAACTTGTGAAGCAGACCTATCTATTTATAGTCGACTAAGAATATCCCATAGAATATAATTGACTAAAATCTTGCAGATCTTCAATATAGATATAGACTTGTGAAGAATCATACATTTCCCAGATTCAAGACTTTTTAAGAAAATAACTCAGAAATATAATATAATATTCTGATTTATCAAGAATAAATATTTATACCAACTAATATTTCTAGAAATTATTAATGTTCTCTGATAAAGATATAGCTAACAACACTTGTTTGCAGAATAGAGAATCGAACTATTTTCTCAAGATGAACTGTAGAAATCAGAGATAGTGTGAACAGTTCTGAAAATTCTAGTTTTATATCAACAAATATTTTAGAACTAATTGATAAGACCCTAATGTGTCTGTATTGAATTATGTGTTGATATGTTGAATTAATATTTTCATTCACACCCTTACATTCTTTTATTCGTTCAATTTAATTTTTTCTTTCATTCAATTTGTTTATTTCTACCTACCAATTTTTTTCCCCTAACATATTTATGGTGTTTCGTTATTGTATGTATGCTAATATCTGAATCTTTAAACTTTGTTGACTTAAACATTGTCATTGTTTTCACTTGTGTGTACAGATAAAATAACATATGCTTGATCAATCTATACCAGACGTACGCCAAATAAATAGAGTAAATAAAGATCAATGTATATTCCTTTATGGCTTGTGTGTAAATTTTCTCGATTTGTGAGCAGTAGTTTTTTATATGTATTTTTATTCGGGTGGACACATTTGTAATATGTTTCTCACCAGATGTGTACATATTTGTAATGTCATCAACATACACCTTCGTTTGAGAAAATATGTTAGTGACGACTTGTTTAACCTGTGATATGGTTGATTTAAGCCAAATCAAGAATTGGGTAACAAATATGGTAACCATAATCCATCTCAGTTGTGTAATTTCTCCTTCTTGCGTTCTGTGAATTTTCGTTCTTGCGTGTCTTGTCAGGTTCAATGATCATTTCCTGAACGTAATCTTTGACACCAGTGATGTTACCAATTATCAACCCAGCACATGGGTTTGGTAGTACTGCTGCGAACACTCTACCTTCATAATATGGGCATTTTATGCTGACCCCTGCGGTTTTGTACATTTCTATTGTACCCCCAAATGTTCTGCAACATATGTTATTATGTATAAAGTCACTTTTGTTTACTAGTTTGTGACTAACTCCCGTAATATCAGATCCTGTGTCTCTAAAACAGGTTGTTGGTAAACCATTAATCAGAGTACCTTGACGAGTGCATGCTGCATTCGCTTCATGTATATGCCTCTTGTGGGCTGATGTGAGGTCATCATCATTATTATGACCTTCCTTACCTGTTCTGTTGTTGTATGACTATAATGGCTGCGTGTGTGTCCTCTAGATCATCTGAATCGCTACTACTACTAGACAACACATATGCATTACTTGCCTCTTTCCACGTATTCTTCATGGGACATGACTTACTGGTATGTCCATATGCCCTACAAGAAAAACATTTAATACTCTTCTTGTAGGAGTCATACTTACTTCTTTTCTTGAATGTGATGTCTCTCAAGTAAGCTGGATACCCTGGGTGTTGATCACACATCTCAAGCGATCCATGAGAGAGTTTGCAGTACTGACAATGTGTGAAGTGACCTTTTCTAGGTCTGTCTCGCTCCTTATGGGAGTATTGATATGGACCACTTATATTCTTACTGTTAAATTTTATAAACTTATCATTACCTTTTTGAAATTTGGCGCTCGCACCTATGATAAGCTCAGGTTGTGCACAACTGGCAAATATATCCCTATGTGCATTGAAATAAGATTCACCTTTTGTCTCCATTTCACTCAGAGATTTGCATTTATTTTCTACGAGAAATACAGACATAGATTCTGGTACTGCAGATAGAAGTCTATCCCTTATTTTTAAATCTCGAATGTTATCGAAATCAGACCCAATATCTGCTGCTTTACACCATTTATCAAAGCATGACGATGCTTCAGAAACAAAGTCGAGAAAAGTTTGGTTAGACTTCGGAGTAAGTGTTTTGAATTTAGTACGTAACCCCGATTCGTCCAAACTGAAATGTGAAAGAACACGATCTCTCATATACTTGTAATTAGTACGCAAGTTCTCGGGAATTAATTCGATTACCTTTAAAGGTTCCAGCGCGAGGTGACGATGAAACAGAATCGGTACGTCCTGTTCCGGAATCTTATAAAATTTAACAAACACCTCGAAATTAGTAATCCAATAACTCACTTAATCACCTTGTTGGAAGTTACGAAATAAGCCTTGGTACTTCTTGACTGGATCATTATGCTTTGCATGTATTCTTTCTCGCTCAATCTCAGCTTCACGATCCATCTCTATTGCCTTGACTTTTAAATTACCTTCAACCTCATTGTCCTTCCAGAGTGTCTCTGTTGCAAGTTTCTCTTTTTCAAATGCGAGTTGTTTTTCCTTGATATCTGCCTCTGCGGCTATTTGTTTTGCCTTCATCTCTGCCTCTGCGGCTATTTGCTTCTCTTTAATTTCTTTCTCCATAATTAATTTCTCTTTTTCAACTGCTATCCTCTCACGTTCCAGAGTTAATTCCTTTTCTCTAGCTTCCATTTTCTCCCGTTCCAAAGCTAGTTCATTTTGTTTGATAGCCATCTCCTTTTCCTTCAGTTCCTTCTCAAGAACTAACCCCTCTTGTCGTTCTTCTCGTTCACATGCAGCTTGAAGTTGTTTCGCTTCTTTCTCTGCTGCCAGTCTTTCTTGTCTTTCCTCCTTCTTACGTGCTGCTTGAAGTCGTTTCTCTTCCTTTAATTGTAATTGGGCTTCGCTGAACTCCTGTTTTGCCCATGTTCTAAGTTCTGATCCAGTCAAACCAGACTTCTCACCCATATCCATGTAGTCTTGAAGTGTCGACATATTGTTCTACCTGTGTAATAAGCTATCTACCTGAAACAAAATAGCTAAGTGGAAAACGAGACAAGAAACTCGACGAAAGTGCAATAATGTTGTTCAAGAAATAGAGTCGATAGTATATATTGTAGTATCAATGTAGAATATCAACTTAAATAAAATCAATAGTGTAAATTTGACGACTATAAAGAATTCAGCACTCATATTGCACCACAATCATTCTAATCGTGACATATGTAAACCACAGAAATTAGTATACAAAATATATTTAGTATAAAGAATATATAATACTAGACAATTAACAATGACAGAAGATCAATGACGTGTGACGTAAATACATATTTTCGTTCATAAAAGACAATAATACTTTCACAGATATTCGACGTAAAATAACCCTCGCTTACTACTACACTTATGTAACAAGACAACGATTATGTGCTGTTACCCGTGAGATCGATATAAATACCTTCGTATCGACCTGACGACTGCCAACACTAAACGCTTTCTTAAATAATCAAGTGACCTTAACTATTTCAGAAAGACCCCCCCAACCGCCCACACTGTTAATTTAGAGTTAATTTCGTCATTGTTAACTAATTAGCACCTAATTAAATCACAAATGCAACAACAATCAACAATGACAATTTATACTGGCCTTATTGAATGTATCGTTAGTTAACAGGTGGTCTGTCGACTTCCCACAGATTACAACAGTGTACTTCCTCTACACTCGACTTCCATAGCTTCGCGTTTCACACTGATTTATGGAGTCGACATGCTCGGTGGTGGTGTATATTCGCGTTGGTGTCTATTAACTGATAGTGGACTATGGATATACTCATGTAATGTATCAGTGGTTGACGTTGAGAATAGTCCTGCTGTTCCTTTATGCTTTATCTAAGTGGTATGCGCAGTTATAAATGTGATACCCTAGGCATGTCGCCGTTCACCAACCCCTGAAGGAACGTGCTTGGTGGCGGTAATCACTTGCATAATGCGACTAATAACCATCGACGTTGCTCTGGTCTGTCCCAGTGTGTAGCTCGCTGTTGTACAGAGTATGTCGTTTACGTCTAGTAAAGTATGATGAGACAACTAGAATGTGTTGTTGTTTGGTTCGAAGACGTACTGGTATCAGGTAATTCCTCTTATCCTCGTAAGCTCCTCTGACTATCCGGCGTGTGTATCAATTCCGCTAAGAATAGAGATAAATGTCCCACCACTGTACTTTGGTACTGCTAGCGTAGTGGGAAGGTACTAGTGGAGAACGACGACTCCTCCCTTGCTGATCCCGAGACTGAGATATGTATACTTTGAACTCAAATTTCTCGTACCCATTGTACAGGACTTCCATCCGTTCCTCAAAGATTCAGTTGCTCGACAATCTCAAAATGATCAATAACTTCTGAGTACTTCCAATTTACTACCATGTTCAGCTGTTTCTTCTTTAAGATATTGTTGTGTTCAATACCGATCAAAGTAATGCGTGTATAAGTGGAGGAAAGTGACGGTAGTTGTTTCATTTGCCGGTGTCGTTGTACAGCGCAGTGTTTCCGAAGATCTCAATGCCTACTATCTTCGTTACAAGAGAACATCATATGTCAATCATGGATTCGAATGTTTCCTATGCCCTGTATACTGTTGTCCAGTTGATTCTCCAATACATAGTTGTAGCTGTTAATGTTCAACATTCTGTACTTAAATAATGTTATTTAGATATCTTCAAATTCCACAAAATGTTCGGTAGTCATAATCGTTTCCCAGCGCTACTGTATGTTTAGAATGGCGCGTTACTGTGCGTATCAATATTGCTTTCGTGATGCGTAGCTGTTACTGCAATTCTTATGATTAGCAGCGGTGTTACAGTTATTTGACACGTTAACTCCTGATGTGTCCAATCTATTACAGAATATTGTTATAAACTTTTAACTTACATTACAAGTTGTAGGATCTTTACACTCTGGCTCTTTTCTGATATTCTCCATTTCTATGACGTGGAATTTCTGCGTTCTTGTAATCTGTGTTGCACCGTATATAATAGAGGATCTTGGTGCGCAATTTATGTTATACAATGTGTATTCGATGTATGCAATCTGGCGGGAATATATGTTTACGATTCTTCATACAAAGTCCGGTACTTTGCCTCGATGTGTCTTCCCACAATAACTATAAACGAAATCCACAAATCTAAGTATCTACAACTCGTCAACTGATAATATGAACCAGTTCTCACCTGAATTCGTAGAACATGAAAAAACTGACGGCAGTCGGGAGGACGTTTTCACACATTTAATATGCGCTGCAGAAACAACGGGATAAAGCTATTCCAGAACATAGACTGCCCTTCAGACAGGGTCGACGTCTTCTTACATATCTATGAATAAGCTCCCTATTCTACTCCGTTCACCTTGAAGCCCAGTCTTCCATCCCACGGTTCATTTGTTTCAGAAATTGCCTAGGTTTTCCTCGCCCGGTTCTTTCATTGTTGGATCCTCGTCAACATATTCCTCCCCTGTCGCTCACTTGCCGATCTTCGCAATCATTGCGTCCAGATATTATCCCCTTTTACACAGAGCCTTCAGAAAACACAACAGCTTGGTGTTGTAGTCTCACAACGTCTGTTTATTTGTTGTCCTATGACGTTTCATGTTTCCCTTGGTTTTCTTGTTGATCATCCACTTTGGTGTGTCCTTATGGAAAATCCCTTTTCTCCTTTTGTGAATCTTCTTTTGGCGTGCTCGTCATATGGCATGATAGATAGGGAGAGAGCGAGAGTGAGAGAGACAGAGAGGGTGGGAGGGAAAGAGCGAGAGAGAGAGACAAAGCGAGCGAGAGAGAGAGGTGGGAGCGACGAGAGAGAGAGAGCAGGGGAGAGAGTGGGATAGAGGGAGAGAAAGAGAGAGTGGGCGAGAGAGATAGGGAGGGAGGGAGAGAAAAGAGAGACAGTGGGTGAGAGATAGAGAGAGAGAGCGAGGGTGAGAGAGAGACAGAAAGATAGAGAGAGAGAAGGAGAGAGAGAGTAGCAAGAGAGGGACAGAGAGAGGGGGAGAGAGTGGGCGAAAGTGGGAGAGAGAGATAGAGCTAGGGAGAGAGTAAGAGACAGACAGAGAGAGAGGGAGGGAGGGAAAGAGCGAGAGAGAGACAAAGCGAGCGAGAGAGAGACGAGAGAGAAACACAGAGAAAGAGACAGAGTGGGCGAGAGAGTGGGAGAGAGGGAGAGAAAGAGAGAGTGGGCGAGAGAGATAGGGAGGGAGGGAGAGAAATGAGAGAGAGAGACAGACAGAGCGGGTGAGACAGAGAGGGGGAGAGAGCGAGGGGGAGAGAGAGAGAGCGAGAGAGGGACAGAGAAAGGGAGAGCGTGGGTGAGAGCGAGAGAGCTAGGGAGAGAGAGAGAGAGCTAGGGAGAGAGAGTGAGAGGGAGACAGAGAGAGGGAGGGAGGGAAAGAGCAAGAGAGACAGAGAGATAACACCCACGCATGCACGCATACACACACACCTGCAATATATTTCTGACACGCCTTGTAGTTATACGTTCATTTACAAACTCTACATTCCAAAAATTCACTATGCGGCCTTAATTCTACTGCCTTGCGTGTTATGTGTAATTATCTTCACATTCATTAGCCGTTGGCTAGGTCGTGACCGCTGGTCATTGTCGTATTTCTCACGTGTGCGTGCAGGGGTCAGCGCGTGACCTTTACCTGTCAGAAGTACTATTTGTTACTGGAGAAAAAGGAGATTATTTCCAAAATACGCAAGGGAGATAACTGGCGTTATTTTAAAAAAAAAATTATTGTAATGATTTTGAATAACGAAGACACAAACAATAGATTGCACGATTTATTGCCTGGCATATTTCGCTGCATCTCGTCAGGTACATACTGCAGAAATCACACAACTTACGTGAAATTAACTAGATAAATCCTTCAAGTTGAAATATACACAATTTCGCACAGTAATGTCACTTATCTACCACGGTAATTTTAAGCTGACTAACATGTCTTTCTGTTTACACAATTCTGGCTTGCGTTGATAGATCATAATTGCTTCTGCAAATTTTAACAAGCGAGTATTTTGTGTTCTAAACTACACGCGAAATGCAGTGTCTCTGGACACAACGTGACCACTGGCGACAATGTGTCTGCCAATTGAAGACGCCGGGAGCTTCCGGTGTGTCGGCTCCTCGCGGCTAGCCACTCCTGTGTGTTGTATCTTGTTGACCCATTGAGGTATGTGTTCTGACACCCGTTTGTTAAGCTGTCTCTCCGTTCGACCAATGTAAACGGCCTGGCATCTACATGTGAATTGGTAAATACAATTGTTTGTGGCGTACAGAGGAACAGGCTCTTTGACTGTTGGTGTAGGAATGGGTACGGTTTTACATCTAATGACTGGAGTTGCCGCACAGAATGTTCGACCTACTGCTGTAGTAAGCCGGTCTTGTAGACGTTGCATTACGTCATCCCCTCGAAAGGTTAGCTGGATGAATACCTTGAGTTTAGGGACTGTAGTTACGTCTGCTTTGGGTTTGGGCTGTTGGCAATGGTGCTTTATAAATCCTGTGGAGTACCCATTCAGGTTTAAGACATTCTTCAGAGTTTCAAATTCCTCTGTCAGTGTGTCCTGGGTGCATATCTTTCTAGCACGGTCAAACAAGGTCCGTACTAAGCCCCGTTTGTACTGGACAGGTGTGAAGCTCTGAAAATTTAGGTATTGGCCAGTCCATGTTTCTTTGCGGTACACCGATCTTTGAATTGTGCCGTCTGCTCTACGTCTCATTAGAATATCTAGGAACGGTAACGCTTCGTTGTGTTCGTGTTCCATAGATAGAGAGATGTTTTTATGCGTCTTGTTCATTGTGGCCTGAAACGATGTTGCTTGTAGCTCGTCTGTGGTGATAATTAGTATATCGTCCACATAACGCCGGTAAAAGGCCAAGTTGTTGATGTCTGAGGATCTCTTTACTTCTAAGTGTGCCATGAAGATGTCCGCTAGAATAGGACCAAGAGGACTCCCCATGGCCACTCCGTCAATTTGGCGGTATGACTTAGTTAGAAAATTGAATTGGATGTTGGCGGTACATAGTAGTAGTAGCCTCTCCAGAATAGGTGTTGGTATGCCTAATTTTAGTTGTTTGTCTTCAATGCGTTCCCTTATTATTTTCACTGTCTCCTCTAATGGAACGTTAGTGAATAGGGAGGCTATATCCATGGATGCCATGTGTTTGTTATTTATGTCCATAGTATCCAATAATTCCACCAGTTGGAATGTATCTCTGAGTATTTTTGGATCGAAGGACTGTCGTACTGGCTTTAACATTTCGGCTAACCATCTCGCCATTCGGTGTTGTGCAGAGTTAACCATGGACAGGATAGGTCTTAGCGATGATTAATTTGCAAATTTCACTGATTATGTTAATTTAATAGAATGTATACTGTTGAGATTGGTCTTTGGTGTTAATTTCTCTAGAATTAATCACTGTCTATATGTTATTACATGTTTATTAATTGTGGTAATATACCCATATATAGAATTATTAGCCATAGTCTGGCTTCGTATTTTTTCCTAAAGTTGAAGATACCCGAGTTACACATAGACATTGTCTACGGTGTCCATTACCCCATCTGGACAACATTCACTTTCAAATACAAGCACTTAGGATCAAACACGTAGGTGAAATCCTACAACACCCAGAAAAACACCCTTTATCACACTATTACATTGGAATTAGGCTATCTTCTTTAAAACCTATTAGGAATACATCCTCACATTATTTTGGCACTCTCCCAACGTTCTACAAAACATGTATTTCAGCCATTAAAGGACATGAAAAATTACTACACAAGAAAACACATACAATCTACAGGCATTTAGTTAAATTACAAGCAACTCCGGTACATCTCAGAATTAAAAGAGGACATAGATATTTCATAAAAGATTATACCGAAATTTTCTCAAACATTCACAACAAGCAGATTACTCCAAAAGCAAGGGAAATTACATATAGGCTTGTTTACAGCATGACCCCAACAACAGAGAGAACAGCAAAAATAACTAAACAAATACTACAGTGTCAGCTTTGTAGACGGAACGTCCAAGAATCAGAAGAGCACATCTATTACGAATGCAACACAATCATGCCAACAAGAAATCTCCTACAAAACATCCTAAACACTCATTTGAAACAAAGAACAGATGTTTACAAAGCAATCATGATAAATTCCATTCCTTACTCCACACAAGACACCCACACAAAGCTACTTGTTCTATTGGCAGAGTACAGAAATCTTATATGGACATTAAGAAACAAAGCACTATACAATTACAGAACAATCAACAAAGAAATTGTCCAACAACTTTATCAACAAAAAGTCGCAAACATTCTAATCTTAGCCCCACAAGCGCAAATCTCGTAAAATATTTGGCTGAAGACAGCACATATTACAGAAGAAGCAAATAACTTGTTTTAAATAAAGGATACTACAACTGTAAATGTATTTATTGATGGTATTAATAATATTACAATTATATTATTATTATTATTATTAATACTATTATTATTACTGCTACTATTATTATTAATTTTCCCATTATTATATTTGAATGTGCAACATGAAATATATTGTGGATGGGTGTCTGTGCCGTTGGCAGCAACATATGTATGCGTCTGTGTGTGGATGCAGGTGTGTGTGCGTGTGTGGTGCATGAATTTGCACGCGCATGTGTACGAGTGTGTGTGTGTGTGCGCGCACGCGCGCGTGCGTGCGTGCGTGTAGCAGTCTTTAAACCAAGTCGGTATCTTAAGTATTAAAATGATGTTATACGGTAATGATATGTTTCAAAAGAAAAAATATGTACCACCATGTATAAACAAATTCGATGAGCCCTTTAAGTACCCAGTAAGCTAAGGTGGCTTTTAGTGGCCAGGTTTTAAGTCCTTCCCATTGTATATAAAACCCAGACACTATCACAATTTTGGACCAATTATCTCCCTGGGGACAGACCATGGACCCTAATTGCTAGTAGTAAATCCCTGATTCTTGTCCCCCAAACAAAAGACATCATGGACTAGAGCGTCACCCTGAAATTTGTCATCAGGCAACAACACCAACGGCCTTCGTCTCGGGAGCTTAGTGACCCAGAAATTACAAGGAAGCCACATTTTAATGGAAATGATAGTTAAAAGTTTATTGTCCAAGCGCGGGGCATTTAAATGTACTGCAGTCTCCAGAAAGCATGAGATTGTGTGTGCGTGTGTGTTTGTGTGTATGTGAGAGAGAGATAGAGAGAGAGAGAGAGAGAGAGAGAGAGAGAGAAAGAGAGGAGAGGGAGAGATGGACAGGTGTTTCATGCATTCCGCTTGCGGAAGTGGAAGTGAAGCATATGCAAGGAATGTGTATCTACATGCACTATGCCACAAATGTCATATTAACATAACTGTATATATGTATGTATATGTTTTATTCACAATGTCACACTTAACACTAACAAACGGCAACGCTCTGTAATATACACAAACAAAAGAAACACACACTACAACTTGTAAATACACATTGCTTTGTATGAAATAAAAGTTGGAAAAAAAAAAAAAAAAAAAAAACATTCACTTTCAGATTTTAGATTTTCTCTTTCACGGATTATTTAAACATATCAGTGATATTAATTTTGTGGAAGTGAATTCGATAGTGTATTAACACGTGTAGATCTGGATTAAAATTTCCTCTGTCACGGATTATTCAAATATATCAGTGATTTCAATTTTGTGGAAGTGTTTTCGATTGTTTTCACCACGTGTATCTGTATCTGTGCTTCCGTATTGAAGATTTTCTCTGTCACGGATTATCGAAGATGGAAAACCAAATTGTTAAACGTATCAAAGTCAACACAAGTGAAGGTTTCGAAGGAGGAGCGTTCCATCAAGCGAACACACTTGTGTTTTCCATATCAGGACCTCATGTATTCCGGTTCATACTCGCTGATGGCGAGCGACTTGAGGGGGCCTTGCGGGATTGGTAGGGAAGGGATAAAATCCATCTACCGCTTTCATGACCCTAAAAGATGGTACGCTACGCTAACACCGGAAGCAAAGGCGGCTCATTATGAACGGCTTCACGGGATGAAGCATGAACTGCAGGATCCTAAAGTAACTAATGTAATTGAAAACATAGAGAAGGAAAAGACCAAGGCTATGATTCACTGGATGCCTACAACCGCAAAGATTGAGACAGTGAAGCAAATAGCCGCGGATATTTCGGGAGATATAAACGCGGAAGTGCATAAACTGAAAAACAGCACGGACAAGTGGTTATTTCTGTGCAACCCGAAAGAACCTCTGCCACATTACGTGGACATGGAGTTGGACGGGGTAGAAGACAAGCTACACCGTCTCTTCATCACAGTTCCGGGGCGCCGTACGGCATGTACAGTCTGTGGGGAAGACTCCCACTTGAGTAATAAATGTCCGGCCAAAGTACACACCCAGAAGGCACCTATACTGGCACAAAAAGTCACCTCGAACTCCCAGAAAGATCAACATAGTAAGGAGGATGAAGACGGTTTCCAGCTGGTCAGTCGGAAAAGGGGACGCTCAACCAAGAGCCTGTCTGACGGTGAGAGCTCGACACCTCCAGCCTGCCAAACACATGTTACCACGCTGCCGCCCCTCAACAACCACGACTACCCTACACCGCCTGAAGTGCACAGGTCAAACAAAAAGAAATGCGTAAGTAATTATACTGAACAGATAACGACCAGCGCCATGACCAAAATAGACAGTGATAACATTAACACACCACCACGACAAAGAAACCTGTCAGATTCTTCACCACGCCTCGTTATTGACTTAGAGATTTCGAGCCCGGCGAAGGAATCTACTGACAATCTCCAGAAATGATAACAGGAATACAGACAGTTTTGAAACAAGAAACATAATTATGCTCAACCGTTTCTTATTTTACAACAAAAATGGCAGCGGAAATTAAAATAATGAGTATTAACATTCGAGGTATAAGATCCAAAATTAATCATCTTATACCACTCATACACAAATATAAACCTGATTTTATACTCATTCAGGAAGCTAACGTTAAAACCGATGAACACGCATCATATATCACAACATGCTTAGGTCTAAGACACTCATGTTTTAGTCTTAGTACTCAACATATCAGATTGGGTACAGCAATAATACAGACATCGGACAGGTGGCAGATTATAGAGAAGGACAGAGACTGCAAGGGTAGGATAGCTATAGTACAGGTGAGAAATAACATAAATAAATACACAATTGTCAACATACACGCACCGCCTGACTACAGAAATCAGCTGCTCTTCTACCAAACACTGGAAAATTTATTATCACGCTCATTCTAGGGGGTGAGTTTAATTGCGTACTTTCGGCGCATGACCTTATAAATGGAGATGTAAGAATGCAAATTAGAAACACAACGGGGGAGGAGGAACATCAATTAGACACATTGCAAACAATTTTAGATATCCATGGGCTAACAGACGCATACAGGCAGATGCACCCCCATGGAACAGATACAACACACACAAACAATGCGCATAACAGAGCAGCGCGATTAGATAGAATTTATGCGCCCATAACACATCATATAACACAAGTCAAGCATTTACAGGAGACACTGAACTTCACAGATCATAAGGCGGTAGTTGCAACAATAAACACAGTACAAGCAACACCACATCTTAGAAGATCTCCCCATTGGAAACTGAACTGCACACTTTTACAAAATCAGGACTATGTAGATTGCATAACAAAACTGATCCTCACATACACAAGCGATATACCGGAGGGTAAAGCGCGAGAACTCTGGGAAACACTTAAACAAACTATACGAGAGAGAACACAAACACTAGCAGCAGTAATACACAAGCAAAAACTACAACAAGAAAAAGTATTGGAAAATGCAATTAAGCTCTTACTACAGACAGACAAAAATTCACCACACATCATAGCATTACAGGAAGAATTAGATCTCCACAGACATCATCGATTTCAGGGGGCTTTACTGCAAACAAAGTTACAAACTATAACACAAGAGATACCGAGTAAACAATACCTAGCTTTAGAACAAAACATACAGTGCAGCAGACAAATAGGCCAGATAATTGACAGAGAAGGAAATATACAAGTCGAGCCACAACAAATAGCCAAAGCCTTTGAAGATTATTACAGGAACCTTTATACAGAGGAAAACACACAGGCGCACCTGCAAGAACACTTTATGAAATTCACAAAAGAACTCACAGAGGAACAGAAACTAACACTAGATACTGAATTAACACTAACAGATATAACACAAGCGGTTCATGGAATGCAGAAGGGCAAATCGCCTGGCCCTGACGGTATTACTGCTGAATTTTATCAGTCTTTCTTTCCTCTTCTAGGTCCCCTTTTACTAGCAGTATTCTCTGAATCTTTCCACAAACATGAACTCCCATCCAGTTTCAACACGTCTTACATCACACTTATTCGGAAGGAGAACACTGACAAGACACTTTTAAAGAGTTACAGATCTATCTCGCTTTTAAATGTAGACTACAAGATTTTAACAAAGACTTTGACGAATAAATTGAAACCAGTAATGGCATCTCTCATTCATGAAGACCAGCAATGTAGTGTGCAACACCGGAATATCCAGCAACACACACACTTCATAAGGGACATCATCAACTACACACATCTGAAAAACTGTCAGTCCTCAATTCTCTCTTTAGATCAAGAAAAAGCATTCGACAGAATATCTCACTCATACCTCCACAAAACTCTCTCACACTGCAACGTGGGAAATTATTTTCGGACATGGGTCAAAATTTTATATTTGAAACCGGAAAGTTGGATTCTATTAAACCATACCCTAACCAATTCTTTCAGGTTGACTAGGTCAGTGAGACAGGGATGTCCCTTGTCCCCTTTACTGTACGTTGTCGCTCTAGAGCCACTTCTAGAAAAGATACGACAGGACGACAATGTCAGGGGTACGTTCATACCAGGGAAGGGTGAACAAAAGCTGCGTGCTTATGCGGACGATACCATTTTCTTTCCGACCACTGAAAAATCTGGACGGATCATTTTGGAGAAGTTCTCGTTTTTCGGCAAAGGGAGTGGGGCAAAATTAAACGTCCAAAAATCTACTATAATGGGCTTAGGCAAATGGAAAAATAAGGCGGATTTTCCATTTGACTTAACATCAAAAAATCTTATAAAAGTGTACGGAATAGTCTTCCCATGTCAACCAAATCAGACACACAAAGACACTTGGCAAAATCTAGAGAAGAAAATAACAGATATGTTACAGAGATACAAATACAAAACAACTACCATATTTGGTAGAAGTACCATTGTTAATACATATATAATTCCAAAAATACTATATCTGTGCACAGTCCTAGATCCCCCACGTCAAACTGTCACAAACATAAACAAAGAGATTAGACGCTTTGTGTTTGGCAGCACCATCTACAGTATCAAACATACTACACTCATGCAAGACAAAAAAGATGGAGGTATCGCCCTCCAAGACATAACAACCAAAATACAAGCACTTAGGATCAAACACGTAGGTGAAATCCTACAACACCCAGAAAAACACCCTTTAGCACACTATTACATTGGAATTAGGCTATTTTCTTTAAAACCTATTAGGAATACATCCTCACATTATTTTGGCACTCTCCCAACGTTCTACAAAACATGTATTTCAGCCATTAAAGGACATGAAAAATTACTACACAAGAAAACACATACAATCTACAGGCATTTAGTTAAATTACAAGCAACTCCGGTACATCTCAGAATTAAAAGAGGACATAGATATTTCATAAAAGATTATACCGAAATTTTCTCAAACATTCACAACAAGCAGATTACTCCAAAAGCAAGGGAAATTACATATAGGCTTGTTTACAGCATGACCCCAACAACAGAGAGAACAGCAAAAATAACTAAACAAATACTACAGTGTCAGCTTTGTAGACGGAACGTCCAAGAATCAGAAGAGCACATCTATTACGAATGCAACACAATCATGCCAACAAGAAATCTCCTACAAAACATCCTAAACACTCATTTGAAACAAAGAACAGATGTTTACAAAGCAATCATGATAAATTCCATTCCTTACTCCACACAAGACACCCACACAAAGCTACTTGTTCTATTGGCAGAGTACAGAAATCTTATATGGACATTAAGAAACAAAGCACTATACAATTACAGAACAATCAACAAAGAAATTGTCCAACAACTTTATCAACAAAAAGTCGCAAACATTCTAATCTTAGCCCCACAAGCGCAAATCTCGTAAAATATTTGGCTGAAGACAGCACATATTACAGAAGAAGCAAGTAACTTGTTTTAAATAAAGGATACTACAACTGTAAATGTATTTATTGATGGTATTAATAATATTACAATTATATTATTATTATTATTATTAATACTATTATTATTACTGCTACTATTATTATTAATTTTCCCATTATTATATTTGAATGTGCAACATGAAATATATTGTGGATGGGTGTCTGTGCCGTTGGCAGCAACATATGTATGTGTCTGTGTGTGGATGCAGGTGTGTGTGCGTGTGTGGTGCATGAATTTGCACGCGCATGTGTACGAGTGTGTGTGTGTGTGCGCACACGCGCGTGCGTGCGTGTAGCAGTCTTTAAACCAAGTCGGTATCTTAAGTATTAAAATGATGTTATACGGTAATGATATGTTTCAAAAGAAAAAATATGTACCACCTTGTATAAACAAATTCGATGAGCCCTTTAAGTACCCAGTAAGCTAAGGTGGCTTTTAGTGGCCAGGTTTTAAGTCCTTCCCATTGTATATAAAACCCAGACACTATCACAATTTTGGACCAATTATCTCCCTGGGGACAGACCATGGACCCTAATTGCTAGTAGTAAATCCCTGATTCTTGTCCCCCAAACAAAAGACATCATGGACTAGAGCGTCACCCTGAAATTTGTCATCAGGCAACAACACCAACGGCCCTCGCCTCGGGAGCTTAGTGACCCAGAAATTACAAGGAAGCCACATTTTAATGGAAATGATAGTTTAAAGTTTTTTGTCCAAGCGCGGGGCATTTAAATGTACTGCGGTCTCCAGAAAGCATGAGATTGTGTGTGTGTGTGTGTTTGTGTGTATGTGAGAGAGAGAGATAGAGAGAGAGAGAGAGAGAGAGAGAGAGAGAGAGAGAGAAAGAGAGGAGAGGGAGAGATGGACAGGTGTTTCATGCATTCCGCTTGCGGAAGTGGAAGTGAAGCATATGCAAGGAATGTGTATCTACATGCACTATGCCACAAATGTCATATTAACATAACTGTATATATATGTTTTATTCACAATGTCACACTTAACACTAACAAACGGTAACGCTCTGTAATATACACAAACAAAAGAAACACACACTACAACTTGTAAAAACACATTGCTTTGTATGAAATAAAAGTTGGGTGAAAAAAAAAATTCACTTTCAGATTGATAAGACTGAGGGTAAAACCATACTCAGCTGCTTCGGTGGCTGTCTAGTCACAGGACTATCATTCTGAGCGGGTGATGGACCCTACTATACCTTCTCCTTGAGATTGACCGGAGTAGGGATAATGGTGACATCGTCTATGGTCCTTTTGGCTCAGATCAAATTGTAGTATATATTACATTTGATCGGGCCAGGACCTTGTGGCTCGTCATTCTTCATTTCCTCTCAGTAGGTGTGGGTTGGTGGCCCCTTTGAGGGGCAAAGGCTAATATCCGGGGTAGGGGCCTATTCCCTCGCGCCCCTCACATCGGCCTACCCCTGTACACACACACACCCACACACACTCCCACAAGCTGGGACTCAAACCCAGGTGCCCGGCGCCTATTCGGTCTACTTAGCTATATAAGTATTCCACATGGCCGGGGCTTGCATCAGTCTTCAAGTGGTCGCGGGACGGACCGGGGAAAGCGGAAGCGGCCGGCGGAAGCACCTATGGGCGGGGCAGTCGGTGGGGAGACACACACCATGGACCGGAAGTAGTCAGCCGTACCCAAGAAAATACCCGCCATTTTTTTTAAAATGAGGTCCGTTTTCTATGTGGTCCGCTGGGGGAGGTATAACATACATATAAGGAAATATGACTTCCGGCCCTCAGCGACGGCCCACATTTCCTCATCAAATACCTCCTGACATACTACTGGCTATACTGCTACCATGAATGTGTTCTTTATACTCTTTTATACATAGCTGTGGGCCATGGGGACCGAGGTAGGGAATGATACCAAAGTAGTGGGTGGTCATGGTTCAGTGACAGTCCCATGTAAATGAGTGGAAGTAGTACGTGAACAAAGAGGGACAGGAAGGGGAGGTGGGAGACTGGAAGCAATAGAGATATGATAGTTATCAAAGAGTGAAAGCTGAGAGTCCCAGTGGATGTACATACAATGCATGAGTGGGTGTCAGTGAGAGGGTCGCCCATAGTGGACGAATAATAAAGAGCAATGAAGTGTGCACCTAAGTATGATGGTAATACTAAGAAAACTCATTTTATATGCTCCATTATGTGCATCGTGTGTACGAAGCGAGTCTTGAAGTTTGGGTGGATTGATTTGTGCGGGCGCACATACATATACCTGCACACATCAACAAACATTCATACAATAGTATACATACACGTGTATGGTGTATATGAGAAAGGCGAGAGAGAGAGAGAGAGAGAGAGAGAGAGAGAGAGAGAGAGAGAGGGGGGGGGGGGTAGGTGTAGTACTTGCAGTATGCACATGGGGTATGCAGAATAGGAAGGTCTACAAATACAAGCCTTCACTCATACTGTTCCCTATGAAATAGGGTCAGTAACGTTGATTGTTATACTACATATTATAGGATCAAATCGCCCCATGCATTGTGTTATTGGGTTTGTATAAGATCAGTCCACCGGTAATACACATGATATGGGTAGGCACAGAGAAGCAAGATTAATTTGCTGTGTGGTACTGGTGCATGACCCACAGGTTTTCTCTTGCTGTGTGTGAGTGCACATCCCATAATTGAAATTATGGAACAACATATATCACAAACAGCCCGGATAATGGATATACTGTGGGTGTGTTTACCACAACTTCTCTAGGTGCTGTTCACTGTAAGAGATAAAGGACACATGGGTGTGAATGAGAGACAGCATGGATGATGGATATACTAAGGGTATAGGGTCCTCAGCTTCTCTCGTTTCTGTCGATCTCTCGCTACGTGCAGTGAGAAAGAAAGAAGTAATGATATTATTTTTCAAAAAAATACACACATTGGGTGGCGGGGTAGGGGTATCCCCTATCAAAGGAGAGGTAAGATGCCTCCTTCGCTCCGCTAGCCGTGGGCAAAGTGGAGTACCCGTTTAGTTCCCCCCCCCCCCTCTCTGATCAGGGTTACGTGAAGCCATGTGTGCAGGTGGTGGATGAAGTTGAAGAGCAGCCAACAGATAGTTGTAGGTTATGTTCACCAAATTCATGACGCTAGGCAGGGAATCTCTTTGGGGGGGGGGGGAGGGGGGGGGAGACAATGGCTACGGTCATCAATAAGTATGGTCACTGCTAGGAAGGAAAGCAATGGCAAACTACCTTCTGTACAGACGCCAAGAATATCATGTACTGCAATCTCATCGATAATCAGAGAAACGATGTGAGTGGGAGATCCATAGGAGCAGCCTCGTCCGGTAGGGGTAGTCATGTGCACCAGGTTACTCCAGACCGCCAGCCGGCGACTGAGTGCAAAGGAGTATCAACATTGAAAGTGGGAACATGGAATGTAAGAACCATGAGTGGGGATGGAAAATTTGATAACATTAAGAATGAAATGAGAAGAATAAATATTAACCTGTTAGGTATATGTGATTGATTGATTGATTGACTGATTTAAGAACCGACATCACAGCATTCCCATAAGCGCTCCGTCCCCATCCCCAGAAGCCAGCGAAGAGTTCCAACGCCAATAGTACCAGTAGCAATCTGATTATATGTGCGTCTCACCTTTCCTCTAAGCGTCGAGCATCGGCCAGATCCCCTCGTCACTCCACGCTGTCGCATTCTTGCCAGTCCATGATGATCCATTTGCTCCTCCGTAGTGTACACGTACTCCCACAAGGCCGCAACCACGTATGCCTTATCATGCATCAATACTCCACCAAGTTTTGCAGAGCCAGCCAATCTGTCTGCCTGTTCATTCCCCAGCACGCCAGCATGTCCCAGAGAAAAGATCCAGACGATGCTTGCCACCCGTGACTTCCGAAGCGAAGCAAGCCACTCGGCACGAAGCTTGCCTGTCCTCATCCTATTCAGCTTGCTTTCTGAGTCAGTTATAATCACGATGTGTGTGTGCATCGTATTCTCAATCCAGCGGAAAGCTGCACTGACTGCCTCCACCTCCATTCTTAAGCTAGATGTTGTGGTATCATATGCCAAGCTCTCCTGCACCAAACGTCGACCATTAGCCTTTGCCAAGAAACTCCAGGCACTTCTACTACCTCTCAACACCGAGCCATCTGTGTAGATAATCACATCACCCGGGTGAGCATTATCCTGAATTAGTTGCTGGATTTCCACTTCTGTGGCCCCTGCTGGCCACTCCCTGCTCAATGTGATTATAACTGTGCACAAGTCTGACTGCTCCGCTGGCACTCTGATCCACTCCTCTCCTAATGTTCTCCAAGAGGCACACCTGTCTGATCGTATCCTCCGCCTGAGCCATCCATGATTTCCCACTTATCAGTCGCTGGCCCGTAACTGCGTCCAGCGCCTCATGCAACGGGTGATCTGTGTCAGCAGCTACTCTAAGGTATGCCTTCGCCTGCATCACCTTGAGCCTACCAGCAACAGTCGGCAAACCAAGGATGTACCGCATACACACCACTGGGGTGTCTCTGGTGCATCCCAGAATGACCCGCATAGCCTCATTCTGTATGCGCTCCAGTCTCACTAGCTGACTCTTTGAGACAGTGAGAAGTCCTAGTCCATAGTCAATCGCTGAGAGGATCAAGTGCTGGTATAGTCTGAAAAGCATTCTCTGTTCTATGTCCATTGTAGCCATAGTTTTAAGTGCGTGGAGTCCCTTTTGAGATCTTGTCACAACCATCTCCACATGATCCTTGAAGGACAGGCTCCTGTCAAATGTGATTCCCAGATACTTCAGATTGTTCTCTCTGTTGACGCTTCCACCATCTATCGTGAGGCTTGGATCATTAGCTCTCACAATCCTGTTGTCCAGAGAGCACCACAAAACAGCTGCCTTTTCCGGGTGGATGACAGCACCCATATCAGTGCACCAGTCAATCACTTTGTCTACTGTCGCTCCTGGGCTGTTTTCTCCCTATCTCTCCCCTGCCTATATGCAATAATATCATCTGCAAATGTTAGTATCCTTCCAACCCCTGGTGCTTCTAGGTTTGCAATTTTGCTCGTATACACGTTAAAGAGCACCAGGAAAGATTGCAGATCCCTGTGGCAGTCCCGGGGTTAAAATATGTGTCTCTGAGGTCCATGCACCCAGACGTAGAGCAATCCGACGAGAATGTAGGACGGCCGCTATCCAGTTCACCAACCAGGGATTGACCCCCTTCTCCATCAGTACGGTCATCAAAATATCATATCGAACTCTATTGTACGCATCCTTGAGATCAAGCGCCGCCACCATAGTTTCTTGTCTACTCTGGAACCCCTCATAAACGTCAAAGGCAAAAGTGGCTTCATTTGACCAGGTATCTTTTCCTGGATTGTAGCTCCCCAGGCCTCTTGGAAGAAGCTTCCCCCTTTCCAAAACCTCTTGCAGCTTGACAGCGACTATCTTCTCTAAAACCTTCCCAAATGTATTTTGAAGGGTGATGATCCTGAAGCTGCTAAGCTTTGAAGGTATATGTGAGACCAGATGAACAGGAATGGGCATTATAACATCTGAGGAATATAGAATAATCTATTCTGGTGGATAGAAAATAACAGTGAGGAGTAGCAATTATAATGGATACAGAGAGATCAAAAATGATCAAAGGATATTGGACTGTATCAGACAGTGTTACTGGTGAAGTTAAGTAGAAGACTTTTTTCATGTCAACATCATACAAGTACAGGTAGGGTACAGATAACATCACTACAGAAATGATCAATGCCCTAGAAGAATATGAAATAGACCAAGTCATCAGACTGCTGAGTGCAATATATAATCCTGGAGATATACCTCCTGAATTATGTAATTCTATATTTATTGCAATCCCAAAGAAATCAGGAGCCTTGGAATGTGATCAACATCGAACAATTAGTATAATGAGCTACATCACGAAGATGTTGATGAGAATTATCATGCAGAGTTAGGAAGAAAATACAACCCGAAATAGGAGAACAATGAGTACAGTAAATAGTAAATCCTGTGTATATGCTGAGAACATTAATTAAACGTTCTATAGAAGTAAACAAGGATCTACAACTTTGCTTTATTGACTACTCAAAGGCTTTCGATAAAGTAAGACATGTCAACATTATAGAGATGCTTGCAGATCTACAAATTTATGAGAAAGACCTCAAACTTGTAAAAGACATATATTGGAAACAACAAGCAGCCATAAGAATTGATAATGAAGTAGGTCAATATCGGCCTATTAAGAGAGTTGTGAGACAGGGATGTGTAATGTCTCCAGATCTTTTTTCCCTGTACAGTGAAAATATTTTCAGAAATGAATGAAATTATCATCGGAGGAAGAAACATCAATAACATTAGATATGTGGTTGTTACAGTATTGATTGCAGACAATGAGCAGGATCTGCAACATTTAGTAAATGCGGTTGTTGCACACAGTGAACAACTAGGATTAGAATTAAATTGTAAGAAGACACATTTTATGGTTGTTACTAGAAAGAAGGAAACACCATAATGTAATATACAAGTAAATGGGAATATTCTTAAACAAATGTTTTTTGTTTGTTCGCATATCCTTTACAGGACATCGCTGTCAACATCAGCATCTTTCAGCTGCTTGTTGATTTCTTGGCAAGATTAAGCTCAGTAGTTTGCCATTGCTTTCTGAACGACTGGCTCACATACCCCGTAAGTTACTGACGTGGAGATAACCGCTACCGATTCTCACGCAATGGCACGTTACCCATCAGAGTATACAAGATTACAGAGAAAGTCGTGTAACCTCTAGACCAGTGAAACCGGCCTTAAACAAATGAATCGGTACAAATATCTCGGAACAGTCATAACATCTGATGGGAGATGCCGTGAAGAGATTAGAACAAGAGTGGTCACGGCGAATGTAGCTTTTTGCAAAATGGAAAACATACTAACGAATAAAAAGATGTCATTTGCAACGAGAAAAAGAATGTTGAGGTGTTACATAGAACCTGTGTTTTTGTATGGATATGAAGTGTGGACAATGAGCAAACATGCTCAAAACCATCTGATGGCTGTGGAAATGTGGTTTCTGAGGACAATCATTTTACTCAATGCTACTGCGTGGTATTAGTGTAAACGTGTGCAGTCTGGATAAGTAGAATTTCTGATAAGTAGAACAAATTCCTTCTGCCCCTGTGACTTCTACTTATCCAGACTCCAATGGACCTGGATGGCTTGGTCACGTGACATGGTCAAGACAAGAATACTGAGCTGATCCACGACTGATGATCGAGTGAGACATGACCGCCCATGCTTATCGGCAAGGCACATGATGAAGACAAGAAGAACTGCCAGAAATTGAATCCAGTGGACTCCCCTGACAAACCAGTTCGATGATCTGGACTTTGCTGATGACACTGCCCTCCTCTATCACACACAGAATTAGATGCAGGATAAACAAAGAACACAAGATGGCAGGTCACAACAACTAGGTTTAAAAATGCATAGAGGAAAGACACAGATAATGAAAATAAATCAACAAATTATAACCTAATCTCCCTTGGGGAAAACTTACTTCAAGAGACAGAATTGTAGACAAAGAGGGTGGATCAAATAAAGATAGAATAGGAATATAGAAGGCTAGAGGAGATTTTATAGCACTAGGAATTTTTTGGAAGTCTTTAATTAAAATCTTTAGAACATAACCTACAATATTCAATTGTAACAATTATTATTATTCACTTATTAACTCGCAGTATGCATCTGACAAGATGCAGTGAAATATGCCAGGCAGTAAATCATGCAACACATTGTGGCTTCTGTGTTTAAATTCACTAGGATAATAATTAATACATTGCTTTGAAATTAGGGAAAGGAGAATATTACTGAACAGAACATGGAGATAGTAACATGGGAAATGCTGCTTGAATCACTTCAAAAGAAATCATACCTCCTGTATATAGATTTGCAAAAAAATAAATGAACGACACATGAAATTATGCAGATGATGGATGAAAGAAGAATTGGGAGGGGGGATACACGAAGTAATAGTAAACAAATGCAAGGGCATTAGACAGTGTAAAACATGAGCAAATAATCAAATTGCTAAAACAATTAAACTATAATGGCAAAGATCTGGGAAATAATAAAAAGAACATATTGGCAGCAAACAGCAGCTATAAGAATTAGTCACCATGTAGGAACATTTCAGTACATATAATAGGGTGTCCGACAGGCATGTGTACTGTCCCCAGGTTTGTTTTAATCATCATCATCATCATGTGGCAGGTCCTTAGCAGAGCATTGCTCTCATAATAGCTCACAGAAAAGATTCTCATTCAATCTTTTGCTAGTCCCCTACTTCATGTAATGTCATGCCAAAGGGTCAGCAATGTGCTTTGCTCATCTTCATGCGTGTTAATCCCTGCTCTTCTTTAGCCTTCCATCGCTGTTCTTTCCCTAACAGCTTTAAGCTTTAATATGGCCAAAGTATTTCAGTTCCGGAGGCAAGATGCTGCTTATGAACCAATTTTCTTTCATGTTCAGATCTGGTAGAATGTCAGTATTTTTCTTCTTCTTGGTCCACAGTATTCTAAGACATTTTCTGTAACATTTAACTTCAAAAGTTCCAATATTCTTCTTAAGAAATTGCAAAATGGTCCATGTAACATGCGTGTGTTTATGCAAAACTGGGGTGAATGGTGATCGAGTGAGATGGTAAAACATGACCGCCCACGCTTACCGGCATGGCACATAATGGATGGATGGATGGGGTGAATGGACGAATGAAGAATTTAACAATACTATTAAGGTAAACTGGGTCAGAGAAGAATATGCGGATGTTAGGTCAGAAAGGTGGAGGTAGGAATTCCAATACAAAGGTGGGCCCTAAACACAATGGAGGACATATCACGGAGATGTCAGGCTGAGTCACGAAGGCACAGAGAAATATGTGATAGCAGACTAAGAGACAAAGGGAAACTCAGAAAGGGTATGTTGGAGGAATTTAGATTGGGGTTAAAGGGATTAAATGTTTCTTGGGAGGTCCGGGAATAGTGAATAAAGACACAAGGCTGGGCAAATTACGGGAAGTTGATTTGTGGCGGAGTTAGGGAGAATTCCATCTGGTGGTTTTCAGGCATTGGATTTTGGGCTGAGTGAGGGGCACCAGCCAAGATAGAGACATTCAGAGTTAAGTAGAGTGAGTGGTGGCAGAGTTAGGGACGAACTCCGCATGGTGGTTTTGGAATCAGTGGAATTCTGGGGCTAAGGGAGGAAACGTAGCCCGATCGTGGAGTTAAGTCAGGAAGACTTAATGGGGACAGCGGATTCTGAGGCAAAGTATTGGAGACTTAGCCAGGCTGTCAGTGGCAGTAGTGTTTGGGCTAAAGGGAACTAGCCAGTTATTCGGTGTCTGGGCTGAGGAGGAAATCTCAGCCAGGCATTTAGGGAGTTTGGACACAGGAAAGAGTCAGAGGCAATTAAGTGTGTACATGTATCTATACTAAGACTGCGCCTGGAAATTCTGTCATGTTTTTTCATCATGTACGTGTGTCATTAATAAAATGATGTGTGCGCAACGGTGTGTTTCCAGTTGCTATAGCTGTGCATAAGTAAACCTGCAGTGTTCATACAGACATACCACTAGATACAACCACAGCCACTTCTATCTGTCAACCACCTTGTGACAGTCCATGACTCGCATTTGTATGTTGCCACAGGAAAGATGCAAGCACTAAACAATGTTATACTTAATTTATTTGCTGGTGTAGCACCAAATACTCTTAATACTGTTTAACCTCTGCATTGTTACGGCCAGTCTACTTCTGACTTCATTTCAACAGTCTCCATCATGGTTAATTATGTAGCCAAAATATTCAGTTCGTGATATTTTGAATTTCTCCATTGTTGATTGTAATTATTGGTTGACATGCAGTTTTGTCTGTGGACATTACAGTATAGCTTTTCTTAAGTTGAAAACACTATTTTGAATCTTCACTGCATCTTTTGACAGACAGGATTAACTCTTCTAATCCCTCAACTTTATTTGAGAAGAGAACTGTGTCATTTGTATATGTAAGTTCTGAAACTAGATTTTCACCAAGTCATAATTGTCACTGGTCTCATCATTTTTGACATTTCTCATTACATTTTCTGCATACAAATTGAATAGGTAATGGAAGGAAATGCATTTCTGTCTTACTTCCCTTGCACCTCAAATCAGTTTGATGTTTCACTTCTCACTGTGATCTCTGACAGCCAAATATGATATACTTTCTTCTTTAAAACAAAAACTCTGTTTCTCATGATATATTGATTCAATTAAGTGGATCAAATGTGCTGAAAACTCTCATATCTCTCAAGATGATGCAGAAATGTTTCATGTTGAATACAGCTGAAGGTGTTAATGTAGTCTATGAAATAAGCATGATGATCTACATTGTATACTGTCTGTATTTCTCAAACAAGATTCTCATGTTCAAGATACGGCCTGTTTTCATTACACAATGAGATCCATAGATAATATGCCAGAGATTGTGGTTGGTGGTCATAATATTAATCCTGATGACACCATCTTGATAGTCACAAGTCAGAAGGAATTACAGAAAATCATGCATGCAGTGGTTATAGAAAGTAAACAAATTGGGTTTAGCTTGAATGATAGAAAGACAGAAGTAATGACAATATCAAAGAAATGAATTATGCCTAAATATACAATTAAAGTCAATGGTTTTAATTTGAAGTAAGGACAGACATTCAGAAATGTAGGCTCATGGATAACATGAGATGACATGGAAAGATGACAGCACAGGAAATGATGCTGAGAAGCATGACTGCCCACATGTCGGCAAGGCACATACTGATGTTATACAGAGTGCGTGTAGTGGATGTAGGTGAATTGGAACCCTTATAACTATCTAGGTTATCGGATAAGAAAGGAATGTACATAACTATTCAATATTTAGAAAGCAGCAATGACTAACCATCAACGCGGAAGACACTCAGACACTAAGTGACTCATGATAGAGTGAAACAGAATTATAAATAATTGCAGCAATAATAATTACACTTCCATTAAAAAACAAACAGTAATAGACAAGGAATGTTCTTATATATTATATTCATATACATATATACATCTATTAGCAATGTACGGTGACCCTGAAATTCTAGCAACAAATATCTAATTCTAATATTGCATTAAATGTATTAAAGCTAAAGGTATGTTGAGAGAATTTCACACAAAAAGGACAATAGTTTTCCAACAATGGCTTTAATAATTTTATTTGTCTAGAACACAAGATACTATATAATAAGCTGTTAGCGTAAAGGTTTAACAAGTATGATACAATACCACAGAATAAACATCTAATTAAACTTTAGGCAAAATGTCTTTATGCATTCAGTTTTTCTGTGAATGAAAACTGCAAAAATATTTGAAGAGTTATCTTGCAAATTTATGTCAGCAGTCAATTTCAGCAATTATCTCAAACCAGAATCTTAGAAGCATTCAATACCACAGGTTATAACAATATTATTGTTCCCTTAAAATTGAAAGGAAAAATATCAGTTATACATCCCAGATGAAAAATTGCCTGAGAATCTGTAGACGTAAAAGTCTAAATCAGAGGTCAAATATGCATGTCTATTTACCATATACTTTTCTAGCTCACTGATGCATATTAATCTGGTGCTTCTATAGACAAGACAAGCACGGTCGAACTTGGCTGATCAGCTAATTCTTTCACTTTTGCTTTCATCTCTGTATGACCAAAGTTTGAACTTGATCTACTTTCATGAGGTATCCGTGAATGAGGCTCATCATTATTCTGGATGGAATATGATATGTTTCCATATTCCTGAAGACAAGGGCACACACCCAGCAGGAAATGGCAGAAGTCCTTGCGAATGCCAAACCACCCTAGAGAAAAAAATACAAATCAAATAACGTTAACAATTTCTAAGTTTTAATTAAAAAAACAAGTAAATTTTAGAACTTATTATAGAAATTCATTGAATACAGCTTTCTACAAAAATACGAAAATAGCATAAATGCCAGGAATATCATTTGTTAGGCATAATGTAAACAACCTGCATTTTATTGATGACATGGTTTTGGTTGCTGAAAATGAAAGTAGCAAGAAATGATAGACATAATGGCAAAAGAAAGTCAAAACAAAGACTTAGTCTGAATAAAGGAAAAACAGAAGTAATGGTTATGTCAAAGAAAAAGTGTATACCCAAATGCAACATCAAAGTGAATGGAATCATTCTGAACCAAGTAAATTTATTGAAGTATTTTTGTACTTTAATAACTGCAGCTGTAAGATTGATTAAGTCAGTTAAATGCAGAACAGCCAAAACAAAGGCATCATTTCACAAGATGAAGAATATTCATTGCAATGAATCTTTGTCAGTCAAGGTTAGGACATGAGTTCTTCAGAGATATGTTGAGGAAATCCTGATATATGGAAACAATTAGCAGACAAGTGAGGAATTATGTGGAAGCTGCACAGATGTGGTTTTATAGAAGAATTATGAGAACACTGTGAACAGACAGAAAGAGCAATGAAGATATCTTGAAAGAAGTTAACTCACAAAGAGAACTGGTTACTTGCATCAGAAGAAGAGAGTCCACATTCTCTGGGTATGGTTGCACAAACCTGGCAGATTCACATGTGGACTGTGAGAAATGAGAAAAGGATAGTATACTCTCTCCTGGCATACTGAATTGGATGTTAGCCCACTCAGACAAGATGGAGAAACAAAGAGAGTGTGTGTGTTCATCATCATCATGTGCCATGCCGATAAGCGTAGGTGGTTATGTTTCTCCATCTCAAATGATCATCAGTCATGGATAAGCTCCGTGTTCTTGTCTCAACCATGCCACATGGCTAAAACATCCAGATATTTACTTCTCTGCCTTCCCCTTGTTCTTTTCCCCTCAATCTTGCCACTTGTCACCAAGTACTTTAATTTATTTCTTCTTATAACGTGTCCAAAAAATTGTGACTGAATACGTCTAATTTCTCTAATAAGTTTGCGGTTTTCATTCTAATCTCTTCACAGCATCTCCCATCAGATGTTATAACTGTTTTGAGATAGTTGTACAGATTCACTTGTTTAAGAATATTTCCATTTACCCATATATTACATTGTGGTATTTCTTTCCTCCTAGTGACGACCATAATCAGTGTCTTCTTACAATTTAATTCTAACCCTAGTTGTTCAGTGTACAACAACTGCATCTACTAAATGTTGCTGGTCCTGTTCATTGTCTGCAATTAATAGTGTATCATCCGCATATCTAATGTTATTAAAGTTATGTCCTCCAATGGTGATTCCTCTCATATTTTCCAAATTGCTAACAATATTTTCATTGCATATGGAAAAAATATCTGGAGGCATTACACATCCCTGTCGCACACGTCTTAATAGGTTGATACTGACCTACTTCATTATCAATCCTTATGGCAGCTTGTTGTTTCCAATACATGTTTTTTAAAAGTCTAAGGTCTTTCCCCTCAATTTGTAGATCTGCAAGCATCTTCATCATGTTGACATGTCCAACTTTATCAAAAGCCTTTGTGTAGTCAATAAAGCAAAGCAGTAGGTCTTTGTTTATTTCCTACTAAGGAAACCTAGCCACATCTGAGTATTTATAGCATGCTTGATCCTTGTATACACCATTTGGTTCTTCAAAGTGATACAGAGCATTATGCTGAGATTCTCCTTGTGTGAAAGGTTTTAACGAGAGCAATACCCTGTCTGTTCTCGCTTGATCTGTCCCACTCTTTGGAGCGCACATTGAAGTCACCACATATGAAATGTCTGGTACAAGTGGTACCCTCAGAACTCTTTAACCAATCCCCAACTCTCTCATCTTATGCAAGACTTATATCTATCCCCTCCCTCATGTGCCATGCCGGTAAGCGTGGGCGGTCATGTTCTGCCATCTCATTCGATCACCAGAGTCTATGATCAGCTCCGTATTTCTGTCTCGACCATGCCACAAGGCCAAGCCATCCAGGTACTTGCTTCTAGGTTTTCCCCTTGGTCTGTTCCCCTCGATCTTACCAGTTGTCACCAAGTTCTCCAAATCATTTCTTCTCATAACATGCTCAAAAAATTGTGACTGTCTACGTCTAATGTCTCTAATCAGTTTATGATCTTCATTTGTTTCTTGAAGGACTTGTTCATTGGTCTTTCTGGCTGTTCATGGTATTCTTTGCATTTTCCTCAGAAACCACATTTCTACAGCCATCAGATGTTTTTCAGCCTGACTGCTCATTGTCCAAACTTCACATCCATATAAAAGTACAGGTTCTATGTACCATCTCAACACTCTTTTTCTCGTTTCAATTGACATCTTTTTATTGGTCAGTATGTTTTTCATCTTGCTAAAGGCTACTTTTGCCATGGCAATTCTTGTTCTAATCTCTTCAAGGCATCTCCCATCAGATGTTATTACTGTTCAGAGATAATTGTACCTATTCACTTGTTGAAGAATATTCCCATTTACTTGTATATTACATTGTGGTATTTCGTTCTTCCTAGTGACGACCATAATCTGTGTCTTTTTACAATTTAATTCTAACCCTAGTTGTTCACTGTGTGTAACAACCACATCTACTAAATTTTGCAGGTCCTGTTTATTGTCTGCAATCAAGACTGTACCATCTGCATATCTAATGTTATTGATGCATCAACCCCCAATGTTGATTCCTTCCATATCTTCAATATTTCTGAAAATATTTTCACTGTACAGGGAAAACAGATCTTATATATATATATATATATATATATATATATATATATATATATATATATATATATATATATATATATATATATATATATATATACACACACACACACACACACACAGATAAAGCTAGGAGTACGACAGGGGTGTGTCTTGTCACCAGATCTCTTCTCCCTATATAGCGAAGTAATAATGAGAGAGATCAAAGAGATGCCAGGAATACTAGTTGGAGGTTATAATATAAATAACATACGCTATGCAGATGACACAGTATTGTGGCGGATAAAGCAACAGACCTACAACATTTGTTGGACATTGTAGTAACAAAGAGTGCAAGGAAAGGACTCTCCTTGAATATCAAGAAAACAGTAACAATGGTGATATCAAAGAAAATGGTGACACCAAAATGTGACCTAGAAATAGAAGGGAAAATTCTTAACCAAGTGGATAATATTAGATACCTAGAGGCATTTATTTTAAAAAGATATCAATTTATTTAAAAAAAAAAAAGAGTATTTAAGTGCTACATAGAACATATACTTTTGTATGGATGCGAAGCGTGGAAAATAAGCAGTGAAGCTGAAAAACAGCTGATGGCTGTGTAAATGTGGTTTCTGAGGAAAATGCAAAGAATACCATGGACAGATAGAAAAACCAATGAACAAGTCCTTCAAGAAACAAATGAAGATGGTAAACTGATTAGAGTCATTAGACGTAGACAGTCTTGGATGGCTTGGCCACGTAGCATGGTCGAGACAGGAACACGGAGCTGATCCACGACTCTGGTGATCGAGTGAGATGGCAGAACATGACCGCCCATGCTTATCGGCATGGCACATGATGGATGGATGGATGAACGGATAGGGCAAGCAAAAGCCACATTTCAGAAAATGAAGAGTATCTTATGCAATAAGTCACTATCAATAAATGTAAGAAAGAGAGTGCTGAAATGCTATGTAGAACCAGTTTTGCTGTATGGCAGTGAATCTTGGAATGTAAATGAACAAATTAAGAAGAAATTAGAAGCAACAGAGATGTGGTTCCTGAGACGAATGTTGCGAATTCCTTGGACTGCCAGAGTAACTAACGACGATTGCCTGAAACAGGCTAATAATATTAGAACATTATATACAACAATAAGAAAGAGACAAACATCTTTCTTCGATCATGTGATGAGAAGAGAGGCATTGGAGAACATCGTGACAACTTTCACGGTCAGTAGTTTGCCATTGCTTTCCGAACGACCGGCTCACATACCCCCGTAAGTTATCTGCACGGCACGAACCACTGCAGATTCTCACAGCTGCTGTTTTCCCCACGTGGATATACAGGATTATGAACAATGTCGTTAATCTCTTGGCCAGGGAGATTGGCTATATTTATTTATTTATTAGGTTCCAGCTGTATCCTGCAATTTTCATCTACATTCCCTGCACCTCTTTGCATTCCTGATCCCACTCATTCATATCCAGTACTGTGTGCTGTAAGCCATCCTTGACCACCAGAGCCTGCCCATGTCTTCTTTGCCTGGGTGGATTAATGCAACATGAATAGCCAGGGCACTCCAAAGAGTTTGCCTTCAGTTCCAGCAGCATGAGGATGTCAAAATCGTAGACCAATTTTTCCAATTCCAACCACACTATCAATTTGTCACTTTCCTCGTTTCTTAAACTTAAGCCATAGAAACCAATTGTTTCATTGTCCAGTATTGTACTGTAGCACTTAAGTACCACTGTTATTTCAAATGTTTTGGTGTAGGAGACTAATGCCATGCCTTCCTCATAAAATAAACTATATCTTCCTCTGTGCTATCTGCTGCAGCTGCATATGTCTGTATTATATTTCACTATTTACAAAGGTTTATTCTTATAAAGAATCCCATGACATACATGTGGCGAAAAGCCTAGGTACTATAGGAATCTATCTCTCATTCCCTAAGAAAATAATAAAATTCAAAAGGAATGAAAAGATAGAAAAATAAAGCTTCATCATGTTGCTCGGCATTTACAATTCTATGGCACAATGTTACGCAAGTAGACCCATCGCACAAAGGGAGCAGTCTGGTTTCTACATAGGTTTAAAATCTCATTTTTGATCCTACAGAAGAGGAAAGGGAACATGAAAAAAAAATATAAACTGTACACATGGGTTAATACGTTGCTGCAAAAGTTCAGACTGAGGGGAGACTTTCAGTAGGACAAATGTGTGGACTTACAGACAGCAGTCGGCGCATACCGACACCTATTCACAAAAGGAAGATAAATAATTCAAATGCCAGCAAACAGGGAAGGGGAGTGTAGAGAGCAGACTGAAATGTATTTCGTAACGTCGATCGCACCTCCGAGCAGCAACCAAAGCATGTTACAGATGCTGGTCACAAGTAGACTGACAGGTGAAATTACAGTGCATTGTGAAAGTAGGAGAGGAGTTAAAGAATACTGGACATGAGGCATCAAGGTAATCATCCTAAGTGAAAAGGGAAGGGGAGAAAATGAAAACGTTAGGGATGAAAACAGCATTTAACCTACAGAACTGCCAACAAAATCTCAGATGCAAGCACAGTATAGAATACACAGGAAGCCTTCTGGTGAGACTTTACCGTCTCATTTCACCCAACTTCAGTAAAGAGTCTAGTGGTGGGATTCCCAGTTATAAACCTAGGTAATACCAATATAGTTTTTATCATTTGTTTTCTGTTCTGAGGGTCTGCTTTAGTTTTCTGTTTCTATTTACTCTTCCAACCCTCAAGCTCGTGGATTTTATTTGTTATGTCTTGTTTCAGCTCTTACCTTTACTGTGACACTGTGAAAACTGCTTTTGCGTTATTGTAAGTGATAATGTGGAGAAATCCAACATTATGAAAGTCACAGGAGTGCTTAGCCTATTCACATACAGGATAGACATTTAGATTTGTCCTGCATAAGGCCGACGCATATATGAGACAAACTACTCAGGAGAAATTCCTGAAGGTAAGCGCCCAAAATAACATTAATTAATTGGATCAACATTTGAAATGCCTACCAAGATTGGTGTGAAACCACTTGGAGGGAGAAATGCCACAAGTTCACCTTCTCTGCATGATGATATCTGCATGAGGATAGACAAGAGGACTAAGCAGACAGGGAGAGATAGAAAAAGGGATGGGGAGGGAGTAAACGAGGTGAACTTAGATGAGAAAACACTCAATTATGTATGTTTGAGTGAATATATATATATATATATATATATATATATATATATATATATATATATATATATATATATATATATATATATTCTGAATTATATATAGCAAGAATGAGGCAGCAAGGAGTGACGAGGCCGTCGCTCGACACTCAGAAGAAAGGCGAGACGGACATATAATCAGATTACTACTGGAACTATTGGTGTTGGAAGTCTTCGCTGGCTTCTGAGGATGGGGACGGAGCGCTTATGGGAATGCCCCGAATGCTGTGATATCAGTTCCTAAATCAATCATATATATATATATATATATATATATATATATATATATATATATATATATATATATATATATATATATATATATGTGTGTATCACCCGGGCGAGCATTATCCTGAATTAGTTGCTGGACTTCCACTTCTGTGGCCCCACGGCCACTCCCTGCTCAATGTAATTATAACTCTGTAAAAGTCTAACTGCTCCACCGGCACTCTGACCCACTCCTCTCCTCGCCTAATGTTCTCCAAGATGCACACCTGTCTGATCGTATCCTCCGCCTGAGCCATCCATGATTTCCCTCTTATCAGTCGCTGGCCCTTAACTGCGTCCAGCGCCTCATGCAACAGGTGATCTGTGTCAGCAGCTACTCTGAGGTATGCCTTCGCCTGCATCACCTTGAGCCTACCAGCAACAGTCGGCAAAACAAGGATGTAACGCATACACACCACTGGGGTGTCTCTGGTGCATCCCAGAATGACCCGCATAGCCTCTTTCTGTATGCACTCTAATCTCACCAGTTGACTCTTTGAGACAGTGAGCAGTCCTAGTCCATATATATATATATATATATATATATATATATATATATATATATATATATATATATATATATATGACCGCCCATGGAAATAAGATAAAATACTCTGGAAATAAGATATACTATGCACTACAACATCTACTAAAATCAAATGCGCTATCTCGTAACACCAAAATCACAATATACAAAACACTGATCAGACCAGTTGTGCTGTATGGCTCTGAAACCTGGAGTACAACGAAAGGAGACGAAGCCTTGTTACAAACCCTTGAGAACAAAATTTTAAGACGCATCTTTGGACCCATTAGGGATACACAAAGTGGAGAGTGGAAAAGAAGAAGTAATAAAGACATCTATGATCTGTTTCAATCAATCAATCATGTGCCATGCCGGAAAGCGTGGGCGGTCATGACTCGCCATTTCACTCAATCACCAGTGTCGTGGATCAGCTCACTGTTCCTGTCTCGTCCATGCCATGTGGCCAAGTCATCCAGGTATTTTCCTCTCGGTCTTCCTCCTGGTCTGTTCCCCCCGATCCCGCCAGCTGTCACCAAGTTCTCCAATCCATTTCCTCTCACAAAACGTCCAAAAAACCTTGACTGTCTACGTCCAACATTTCCAATCAGTTCACGATGTTCACCTGTCTCCTGTAGTACTTGGTCATTGGTTCTTCTGTCCGTCCATGGCATTCTTTGCACCCTCCTCAGAAACCACATTTCCGCAGCCATCAGATGCCCTTCAGCCTGACCGCTCATTGTCCAAGTTTCACATCCATACAAAAGAACAGGCCCCATGTATCCCCTCAACACTCCCTCTCTCGTTTCAACCGACATCCTCCCATTGGTCAGAATGTTTTCCATCCCGCCAAAGGCCACCTTCGCCATGGCGATTCCTGTTCCAATCTCTTCAAGGCACCTCCCATCAGACGCCACAACCATTCCAAGACAATTGCACCGACTCACCTGCTGAAGAACATTTCCATTTACTTGTACATCACACCGTGGCACCTCCTCCTTCCCACTGACGACCACAACCTGAGTCTTTCCACAATTTAATTCCAACCCCAGCTGCTCACTGTGTACAACAACCGCATCTACTAATTGTTGCAAATCCTGCTCATTGTCTGCAATTAATACTGTATCATCTGCATATCTAATGCCATTGATGTTTCGTCCTCTAATGCTGATTCCATTCACATCCTCTACATCTCTGAAAACACTCTCACCGCACAGGGAAAAAAGACCCGGAGACATCACACATCCCTGCCCAACACCTCTCCCAATTGGCTGACACTGTCCCACTTCACTATCAATCCTCACTGCAGCCTGTTGCCTCCAATATATGTTCTCCACAAGTCCAATGTCTTTCCCATCAATTTGCAGATCTGTAAGCATATCCACCATGCCGACATGTCTAACGCCATCAAAAGCCCTTGTACAGTCAATAAAGCAAAGATGTATATCCTTGTTTACTTCTATAGCACGTTCAATAACTGTTCGCAGCACATACACAGCATCCACTGTACCCTTTCCCTCTACAAACCCGCATTGCTCTTCCCCCATCTCAGGCCGTTTCTTCCTCCCCACTCTCCGCATGACAATCCTTAGCAAAATCCTTGTGATGTGACTCACTACACCAATTGTTTTATGTTGATCACACTCCAAGGTTCCCGATTTCTCTGGGACTGCAACAAATATAGAGTCACATAATTCAGGAGGTATATCTCCAGTATCATATAATGTGTTCAGCAGTCTGGTGACTTGATCTAGTCCAAATTCTTCTAAAGCTTTAATCATTTCTGTTGTGGGGGCCTTGCCAGCTTTCATATGCTTAAGAACATTTCGAACCTCCATCTCCAAAATTGGCGGTCCTTCATTATTAAATCTAATATCATACTGTTCGTCTCTGTTATCATCATATAGGTGTTTCACACTCCAAGGTTCCCGATTTCTCTGGGACTGCAACAAATATAGAGTCACATAATTCAGGAGGTATATCTCCAGTATCATATAATGTGTTCAGCAGTCTGGTGACTTGATCTAGTCCAAATTCTTCTAAAGCTTTAATCATTTCTGTTGTGGGGGCCTTGCCAGCTTTCATATGCTTAAGAACATTTCGAACCTCCATCTCCAAAATTGGCGGTCCTTCATTATTAAATCTAATATCATACTGTTCGTCTCTGTTATCATCATATAGGTGTTTCACATAATCTGTCCATACCTGTAGAATTTGGTCTTTTTCTATTATGATTTTGCCATCTTCAGTTTTTAGACACCCGGTTGATGTACTTGTTCTGTTATTAGTAAGTTCCTGAATTCCTTTGTGCACTAATTTGGTATTTTGACTGTTGTGTTGGCTTTCAATTTCTAAGCACTTTTCCTCAAGCCATGCTTCTTTTGCCTCCTTACATAATTTTCTGACTAGTCTGTGAATGATCTGTTTAAGTCCCCGCTAATCACTGGTATCATGAAGGCTAATAGACTACAATGGCTGGGGCATATAGAAAGAATGGAAGATAATAGGGAAACAAAACTCGCTTACACTCATGAAATAAATGACTGTAGACCCCGAAGTAGACCAAGAAGACGGTGGAGAGATAATACATATACAGACCTACAAGCACTTGGAATCAATGACTGGCAAGAGAAGGTCCACCAGAGAGACGAATGGAGACGGATTGTATCTGCAGCAAAGAATCTCAATGGCTCGGAACGCTGAAGAAGAAGAAGAAGATATATATATATATATATATATAAAGGCAATGTGTATCCGGATGTCCTTTATGCGTTCGCGAACGGTCCATCCGATTGAGATGAAATTTTCTACATGCTTTCTTTTCATTCCCGTGCAGCCAACTGTCATAGTTTGTTAGTGTACAATCAGCTATTTACGTACTAAAATTTAATATTTAAATTTACATTATCATTTATATACAGCGAGGGGACTTAACTCAATGGGCATAACTTTTAATAGCATTTCTATATATTTTATATATAGAGTGTTGCATTGTTCAAGGGGCATAACTTTTAATAGCATTTCTATATATTTTATATATAGAGTGTTGCATTGTTTTCAAAGATTTATAAACTCTTTGTCTACAGTTATTTACAGGCATATGAGTTATAATAAACAATGATATAATCTTTAAGGCATTTTCAAAGTTTTCATAAAAATAATGCATCTATTTAAATAGTGAAAATTTTCTAACTCATCTTTTTATTTTTCTTCAACAGCACATTAATTTATTTTAACATTCTCATAAGTATGGCGTGTTACACCCACCGTTCGGTATTTATGATGCCCATGTTAAACATTTCCTCAACAAGTTACTTTTCATGCATTTTAATGCTTATTGTTCTTTTGTTGTCAAAGAATTGCTTCATAAGAGATGTTGAATGAAAGAATGTATGAGAGGAAATTGAGAAGAAGGGCAGAATGTAGGATGGGCTTGGGAAAGATTTTCGTTCGTTAAAATAAAAAAGTAATTTTTTGTAGAGAAAGTTAGTTGCATATCGTTTGCAGAACTCTGCAGTCAACCCACCGCCCACCATTTATTGGCTGTTCGTGATATCTTGGTAAATTTACTTTAGATAGATCTCTTCCAATCATATTTTCTACTATCAATCTATCTATTCTTCTATTCTATCTATATTTTTAATGGGATCGGGCCGAACATAGATAGATAGATAGATAGACAGACAGACAGATAGTTGGGAACGGGAACGGGAGCTTATATGACTACTTATATGAATTAAATGAGATGCTCCCCACCAGGGGCTTGGCGAAGCCGGGTCAGACAGACAGACAGATAGTCGGGAACGGAAGCTTATATGACTACTTATACAAATTAAATGAGATGCTCCCCACCAGGGCCTGGGCGAAGTCGGGCCGGGTCGGACAGACAGACAGACAGATAGTCGGGAAAGGGAGCTTATATGACTACTTATATGAATTAAATGAGATGCTCCCCACCAGGAACTGGGTGAAGCTGGGCCGGGTCAGACAGACAGACAGACAGATAGTCGGGAATGGGAGCTTATATGACTACTTATATGAATTAAATGAGATGCTCCCCACCAGGAGCTGGGCGAAGCCGGGCCGGGTCAGACAGACAGAGAGACAGATAGATAGATCCCCGCCAGGGCTGGGTGAAGCCGGGCCGGGTCAGCTAGTATATATATATATATATATATATATATATATATATATATATATATATATATATATATATATATATATATATATTAGGGACGTTCATTTGAAACCCGTTCCAATGGCTTTATTACAAAAGCATGAAAGAAACATTAACAGATGTGGTAGAATTAAACAAAGCATTCATTTTGAAAGAATTATGCACCATGGGTTGGTCAGAAGAAGTCGCCGTAGGCATTCAGGCAAGCATCCCATTGCTTAGGTAGGCGGCGAATGCCGTCGGCATAAAAGGATTGTGGTTGCTCACTGAACCAAGTGTTTACCGTGTTCATTACGCCTGCATCTGTGTGAAATCTTTGCCCCTTGAGAGCTTTTTTTTAAGAGGTCCGAACAAATGAAATTTCCCACTTCTTCCTTGCTAATGCTTCCTGCACAATCTTTGCAACATGCGGACGAGCATTATCATGGGATGGCAGGTAAATGTAGCTGGAGTTTTCTACAGGTGTCATTACGTGACAGCAACATGGAACTTTATTTTCCCGTTCGTCAGGTGGCGCTAGGTGTCTCATGCGCATGTGCAGCATATAAACAAATTGGTGACTGTACTTACGGCGTGTACAACCAAAGAGCAACGTGCTGTTGTGTATTTTTTGTGGGCAAAAGGACTGCCTGCAAAGGCCATTCATAACGAAATGCTTCTTGTTTATGCTGACAAATGTTTGTCCCGTAAAGTGGTGCATAGCTGGGTAGAAAAATTTTCTCAAGGACGCTCTAAAATTGAATCCAATCTGGTCGTCCTATTAAGACTGCAACAAAAGCATCCGTGCAGCAGGCGGAGGAGATGATTAGAGGTGACAGGCGAGTAACGATAAACTCTGTAGCATCTGCAATAGGGTGCTCACATGGTTCAGCATACAGCATAATGCATGATAGATTGAAATTTAAGAAAGTGTGCTCAAGGTGGGTACCCAGACAATTGAAGGAGGAACACAAATTGACCTGATTTGGCCTGTCCTTGCATCATCTCTGTTGGTACGCAGATGAAGGAGAAGACATGCTGAACAGGATTGTTACTGGGGATGAATCATGGGTGCATCACTACCAGCTCGAATCAAAGCGTGCTTCAATGCAATGGAAACATCTTTCTTCGCCTTGTGTCCAAAAATTCAAGGTTACGCCATCAGCAGGGAAGGTTATGCTGACAGTGTTCTGGGATTGTCAAGGAGTGCTTTTAACCAATTTCAAGAAGAAAGGTGACAATGTGAATTCTGAATCATACTGTGAAGTTCTATTGATGCTTCATGATGCAATTCAAAGAAAACATCCAGGACTGCTGACTAGAGGAGTGTTGCTTCTTCATGACAATGCTAGACCACATATGGCTCGATTAACTCAGGAGAAAATTAACCAACTAAGGTTGGAAGTTCTGGAACATCCACCTTACAGCCCCGACTTAGCCCCTCGCGATTTCCACCTTTGTGATCCACTGAAAACCCACCTTGGCGGGAGACAGTTCACGAATGACGCCGAAGTTGAATGTGAAGTGAAAACGTGGTTTAGAAAACAGAGCACACAGTTCTATGCAGCCGGTTTGTGAGGACTGATAAATCAATATGATAAGTGCATCAATGTTGTTGGAAATTATGTTGAGAAATAAAGGGGCAATGTATGTATAAAAATAAACTGGTTTCAAGTCGTTATCATATTTAGTTATTTATCTACAGCAATTTGTGACTTATGACTTCCCCTCGTGTGTGTGTGTATATATATATATATATATATATATATATATATATATATATATATATATATATATATATATATCAGTCAGGTCTTAGTCAGATATGACTGAGCTACCGTATAACAGTAGACGGTACTACCTGGTTTCTGTTAGCGCCGAACGTTGGGCGGCGCTTACCAAACCCGACACCCCACATTGTGCCAACGGCTTCGGGCGGAAGAGCGCAATTGGGAGGGTACAAGCCTTACCCTGGTGCGAAGAAATGCAAGCTAAAGACAAAATTGTCATGGCAGGGCAGACCAGGCCCTAAGCCTTGGTTGGCGACTGGTCTAGGATCGAAGCTCCGACAGGCGGACAGTTAGAGCATTGCTTTACTGATCCGGCAGCTTCTGCAGCTTGTCTTGTTCCAGATGTAGGGGTGTTACCTTTCCTCTGGAGTGAACTAGGCAGGCCGAGAGAGGAATCATGCTGCATGGGCAACACATGATCTCTATATTTTAGCCCAGGCTTTGTGCTATGGAGAGGCAATAACTCCATCCCTGGTCTTAACTGGTCTCGGAATCAAAGCGAGAGGCAACTGTTACGGGTTATAAGTCCTTGTCAGTTGGCGTAGACATGGGGCGCCACGCGTTGCCTCTGACGGTGGGAGTCACCTATAGGTGTCACTGATCAGCTACCGCCCGCCTCAAGCTGGGCAGCCCCCAGCCAATTGGGTGCTGATCCGCCACAGCCTGCCTGCTTCAATGGGTGCTTGGGGCTAGGACAAAATCTGAATCGCAGGCTGTAAAACCAATGCACCAGGTACAAACAAAAATATAAATAGAAACCTCAAGCTACGGCTTGCAACCTGGAACGTGAGAACCATGTGTCCAGGATTTTCCACTGACTTGACCAATATTGACGATGTGAGAAAAACGGCTGTGATTGATGCCGAACTCAATCGTCTTAACATTGATATTGCTGGCCTGCAGGAGACTCGCCTCGCTGAGGAAGGGTCACTCAGGGAAAACAACTACACCTTTTTCTGGAAGGGTAAAGGGCAGGCAGAAAAAAGGCAACACGGTGTGGGCTTTGCAGTGAAGAATTCGCTACTGGAAATGATTGAAATTCCAGCAGGAGGAAATGAAAGACTATTATCCCTGCGCTTGGCAACCTCTTGTGGGTTTGCCACCATTATTACTGCATATGCACGTGATAAGGGAGACATAAGAAGCATGTATGAAGGAATAAAGAAAGCCTGTGGTCCAGTGATCAAAAGAAGTGCACCATTGAAAACCTTGACTGGAGAAGTCATCACCGATAAGAAACAGCAGATGGACAGATGGGTAGAGCACTATTTGGAGCTTTACTCAAGTGAGACCAAACTAGCGGATAATGCCCTCAACGCCATAGAGGCTCTACCAACTCTTGACCACCTGGACACACTTCCCACCATAACAGAAGTTAAGTGTGCTATAAATGAACTTGCATCTGGCAAGGCTCCAGGTAAGGATGGGATTCCAATAGAGGTTATCAGGAGTGGGCAAGACACACTCACTATACAGATCCACCAGCTAATAGAGCTATGCTGGCGTGAAGGACAAGTCCCACAGGATTTCAAAGATTCAAGCATCATAACACTGTACAAGAACAAGGGCGATCGGAGCGACTGCAACAACTATAGGGGTATCTCACTTCTGTGTATTGTTGGAAAAGTATTTGCCAGAATTGTTCTGCGCAGACTTCAAGTCCTAGGAGATCAAGTCTACCCCGAATCACAGTGTGGCTTTCGACAGAACCGGTCTACCACTGATATGATATTCTCATTGCGACAAATGCAAGAAAAATGCCGTGAACAGAATCAACCACTGTTTATTGCCTTCATCGACCTCACAAAGGCATTTGATTTGGTTAGTCGTGAGGGTCTGTTCAAGGCACTAAAGAAGATTGGCTGCCCACCAACTCTTCTGTCTATTGTGGAATCGTTCCACACAGGCATGAAGGGTAAAATCAAGTTTGATGGTGCAACTTCTGAAGAATTTGAAATCAAGAGTGGAGTTAAGCAAGGTTGTGTACTAGCTCCCACCCTCTTTGGAATATACTTTTCACTTCTACTGAAATATGCATTTCGTGATCAGGATGGTGGTATATACATTCACTCACACTCAGATGGCGGCCTCTACAATGCTCAGAGATTGAAGGCTAAGACCAAAATTAGGAGGGTACTGATCAGAGAGTTGCTTTTTGCAGATGATGCTGCAGTTACGACCCACTCTGAGGAAGAATTGCAATGTCTACTATCTGCATTCTCCAATGCTTGTTCTGAATTTGGTTTAACAATTAGCAAAAAGAAGACACAGATTATGTCACAAGGTGCACATGGGGTACCATCAATCTTTATTGACGACGCCGAACTAGAGATAGTAGACCATTTTACATATCTAGGATCGGTGGTAAATAGCAAATTATCCCTAGATCAGGAAATCAACATCCGGATTGGTAAGGCAGCAACAACAATGAACAGGTTAAGAAAAAGAGTCTGGGAGAACAGGAAGCTTACTGCCAAAACAAAAGTCCTTGTCTACCAAGCCTGTGTCCTTAGTACTCTTCTCTATGGCAGTGAAACCTGGACAACTTACTCACACCAAGAGAACAATTTAAACAGCTTTCATATGCGGTGTCTGCGAAGAATTCTTGGTATTAAGTGGCAAGACAAAATCACAAATACTGAAGTATTGGAAAGATCAGGTTGTGTGACAGTTTATTCCATGCTCAGTCTTCGTAGACTTAGATGGATAGGACATCTTAGGCGGATGGATGATGGTAGAATACCAAAGGATATCTTTTTTGGTGAATTACAGATGGGTAAGAGATCTCAGGGTCGGCCTCTACTACGATACAAAGATGTGTGTAAGCGGGACATGATTGATACAGGCATTGATAATGCACATTGGGAGCAAGTCGCCGCTGAACGTGTTGCATGGAGGGCAAATATCAGAAATGGAATAAAGTCAAAGGAGAAAATTATTGCAGAAAAGTCACACACCAAGCGTTTGAGACGTAAGATGGTGCATGATGGTGGAAATGACCACGTGTTCACATGCACCCACTGTGAACGGACATTTACAGCGCAAATTGGCCTTATCAGTCACACTCGCTACCGCCATAGTTAAGAGTTATTATGCCTTTTTAAAGCACAAACTATCGTCTGTCAAGAAAAGGCACAAACTATCGTCTGTGTGTATATATATATATATATATATATATATATCATGTGCCATGCCAGAAAGCGTGGGCGGTCATGACTCGCCATTTCACTCGATCACCAGAGTCGTGGATCAGCTCAGTGTTCCTGTCTCGTCCATGCCATGTGGCCAAGCCATCCAGATATTTTCCTCTCGGTCTTCCTCTTGGTCTGTTCCCTTCGATCTTGCCAGTTGTCACTAAGTTCTCCTGTCCATTTCTTCTCATAACATGTCCAAACAATTTTGACTGTCTACGTCTAATTTCTCTAATCAATCTATGATTTTCATTTGTCTCCTGTAGTACTTGGTCATTGGTTTTTCTATCTGTCCATGGTATTCTTTACATTTTCCTCAGAAACCACATTTCTGCAGCCATCAGATGTTTTTCAGCTTGACTGCACATTGTCCAAGTTTCACATCCATACAAAAGAGCAGGCTCTATGTACCCCCTCAAGACTCTTTTTCTCGTTTCAATTGGACATATTTTTATTGGTCAGAATGTTTTTCATCTTGCTAAAGGCTACTTTCGTCATGGCGATTCTTGTTTTAATCTCTTCAAGGCATCTCCCATCAGATGTTATGACTGTTCCGAGATAATTGTACCGATTCACTTGTTGAAGAATATTCCCATTTACTTGTATATTACATTGTGGTACTTCGTTCTTCCTAGTGACGACCATAACCTGTGTCTTCTTACAATTTAATTCCAACCCCAGCTGCTCACTGTGGACAACAACCGCGTCAACTAATTGTTGCAGATCCTGTGCATTGTCTGCAATCAATACTGTATCATCTGCATATCTAATGTTATTTATGTTTCGTCCTCCAATGCTGATTCTATTTATATCTTCTACATTTCTGAAAATATTTTCACTGTATAGGGAAAAAAGATCTGGAGACATTACACATCCCTGCCTAACACCTCTCTTAATAGGTTGATATTGTCCCACTTCATTATCAATCCTTATGGCAGCTTGTTGTTTCCAATATATGTTTTTTATTAAGTCTAATGTCTTTCCCACCAATTTGTAGATCTGCAAGCATATCCACTATGTTGACATGTCTAACTCTATCAAAAGCCTTTGTGTAGTCAATAAAGCAAAGATGTATATCCTTGTTTACTTCTATAGCACGTTCAGTAACTGTTCGCAGCATATACTGTACCCTTTCCTTCTACAAACCCACATTGTTCTTCCCCTATTTCAGGTTGTATTTTCTTCCTCACTCTTTGCATGATAATTCGAAACAAGATCTTTGTGATGTGACTCATTATACTAATTGTTCTATGTTGATCACATTCCAAGGTTCCTGATTTCTTTGGGATTGCAATAAATACAGAATTACATAATTCAGAAGGTATATCTCCAGTATCATATAGTGTGTTCAGCAGTCTGGTGACTTGCTCTAGTCCAAATTCTTCTAAAGCTTTAATCATTTCTGTTGTGATGTTATCTGCACCGGGGGCCTTGCCAGCTTTCATATGCTTAAGAACATTTTGAACCTCCATCTTTAAAATTGGTGGTCCTTCATTATTAAATCTAATACCATACTGTTCCTCTCTGTTATTATACAGGTTTTTCACATAATCTGTCCATACATGTAGAATCTGATCTTTTTCTATTATGATTTTGCCATCTTTAGTTTTTAGACAGCCTGTTGATGTACTTGTTCTTTTATTAGTAAGTTCCTGAATTATATATATATATATATATATATATATATATATATATATATATATATATATATATATATATATATATATATATATATATATATATATATATATATAGTAAAACTGATATAACCGTCACTCATTTAACCCAGCATTGAGGGCTATGGCAGCAACCGGGGTAGATCAGAGGATGCTGTACAGGCTCTTTCAGCAGTTAATAATTTCTGTCACTGAGTATGGTTTGGGGCGCTGACAGTATCAAAGAGCCAGCTTGAAAGGTTGGAGCGCAAACAGAATGCTGCCATGTGGTTAATCCTGGGGTGCACAAAGGACACACCAATTATATGCATGAGGCATATCCTGGCGCCACCAACAATGACGGTTAGGCATGGGATCCTTCAGGCCAAGTGGTACCTGAGAGTTGCCGCAGACAGGGATCACCCGCTGCATGCAGCAATGGATATGGTTAAGGGTCATAGACTAAGATGAAGCAGGTCCTGGATGACACAGGCAGAACTTTCTATAAGTCAGGTGTGTGATCTGGAGACCATCAATCGTGAAAGAGAGTGGGTTGAAGTTCCGGAAGACATGACGGACTGGCACAATGTAATAATAACACTGGGTCGTGAGTGCAGAGAATGGGCAGCGGGCCGCACTGAGTTTGAAGTGCAACAGCTGATCCAGAGCAACACACATCAAGGTGACATAGTTATCTACACTGATGGGTCAGTGGTGAGAAACAGACATAGTGGCTGGGGCTTTATTGCAAAAGCTAATGGGCGAGTCTTGAAAAAGGAGAGTCTGGCATATGAGACTACGACCTCCAGCATGAGAATGGAGGTGGAGGCAGTAACAGAGGCATTCCGGTAGCTAGAGGAGACTACTGCAACACACGTATTCATTACGGATTCAAAGAGTATGCTTAGCAAGATGGAGAAAGAATGTTTCGTGTGGAATGGCTCTCGTCGCTTCAGAGGTCACAGATCGTGAAAACTGTATGGATATTTTGCCCTGGCCATGCGGGTGTACGGGGGAATGAACAGGCTGATAGGCTAGCAGGGAATGCACCTCTTGGTGGAATTTTGCCTTTGGACAAGGGGGAGGTGGTCGTGTGCTTGTGGAAAGAATGAGATTGCGGGGTATCGGCAGGGGTTCTGGAAGAATCTCAAAACTGAGAGGGAAGACCAGGAGAACTTTTAATCAGATAGCAGTGGGTACGATTAGTAGTATGACTCTTTGCTGGCTGTTGAATGAGGGGACGGAGCACGTATGGGAATGTCCTGAGTGCAGTGATGTCGGTTCTTGACTCAACTCAACAACTCAACTCATTAAACCCATCAGTTTCTGTTATCCGTGATCATCTTTAAAAAACATTTAAGATACAACATAAAGGACGCTATTTTCAATGTTGCCTGGGCTGACCTTACAGTGTCTAACCTAAAGAGTGGGTGGAATAAACTATTGCTTGATTGACGAAATTGTGCAACTGTGCAACAGTGTAGAACTAAACAGTGAAAACATTACACCAGAAGACGTAACAGATTGGTTGGAATGTGACAAAATGGATATAAGTTTTGAAATTTTGAACGATGATGAAAATGTTTCTAGTGTGACCACCAGTGAAGAAGAAGAAATTGATGATGATGAAGGATCAGTTCTTAACCAATGACCTACAACTAGCCACCCAGAAGCAGAAACAATGTTGTCAAAGTGCATCAACTGATTTCAAATGCAACACAGATCCTGCACGGAACATCTCCGCGCAGAAAGCTTGAGCCTCAAAGTCACAGAAGGAGATGACAGATTATTTTAAAGTAATGTAGTTTTATAGTATTACAATACATCTGTGTACATTACTAATATTATACTGAAGTTTATATTGATCATTTTGTAACACTAAACACAGGAGATTTTATTCTCATGTTCGTCCCAAGCCTGCAGTGAAATCACGTTATTAAACATATGTATTAATAGATTTCTGTTATCCATCTATTCAGTTATCCGCCACATCCCAGGTCCCGACGGTGACGGTTAATCAAAGCACGCACGCATGCACCCACCCACACACACATTATGAGATGTGTAGACAGATAGACACTACCCATCCTTATTTGTTTCATTACAGCTCTCATAGGAGTCACTGACAATCGGCAATCAAATCACATAATGGAGCGGTTGATCCTCGTGCAAGCACACAATGGGAATCCTGCAAGCTGAATGTGCAACCCATCTCACAGTGGAGCCTGATCCTAAAGGTTTCTTCGTCAGTTGTGCCAATAAGTTACGCACATGTTACTTTCTACATGGTGTACATGTCATTTGATCACACACCATTCTCTCATTGCATACCACCAGCATATCAAATCATCAACTAGAATAATCGTGAGTGGCACCTTGCAGTCTTGACAGACCAAAGTATGTGAGTTGGAATGTGGCCAATATTCCATCACAATGCCTGGGCAGAGCTTCAGAGAACCATGTGGTGCCCAAACGACATGTTCCCTCTCTCAGCCTGATCTTGTGTTTTCCAGAGGAATGGGTAACCAATACATCTGGCACAAGTTAGGCTGCAGATGCTGGCGGCACAGCGTCAAACCTCTGAGACCTCGCCACCACGAGCAGGTGGCGAGTGATGGCCAGACCCTGGAACCCAAGGGACCCAGCTTAGAGGCGTTCAGCCAAGTCCCACAGATGAGTGCCTCGTACGCGCCCGGACCGTAAGGACGCGCACATCTGTCAATCACAAGTGTCTGGACCTGTGCAAAGCGTGCACTATCGTCAGACTCTCCGCCTGACCTTAGCGGACCCCGCGACCAGCGGGAATAGGCCCGCCGGAGATACCGCAGGAGATACTGCTCTTCTATTGCGAGCAAATCTCCCATCCTTCCACTGTGCGGATCTCGCGACCGGCGAGAATAGACCCGTCGGAGATATTGTTCGTCTGCTGCGGACAAATCTCTACCGTGACTGAATAAGTAAAGAAACGTAAAGAAACGATAAAAGTAGTGGTATTTCAATTGCGCTTGCGCTCCTACATATGCTACACCCTTCATGTGTCTTCACAAAGTCGGACTAGAATCAAGCTCAAATCATCATCATGTTAACATTTTAACAACATGTTTGATTTATTCATTTCATCCATTGTTGAACGATCATGAAAAGTTAATACACACAATGGTAATTATTTAAACTCATAGTTCTTCCATATTTCGAACTGTATGTAAATGCTTATGTAGCTTAAGTGCTTGTAAACTCTCTTAAATCAGTTAGTGAGGGCGCAATTATATCTTTATAGGAAGGGGTAAGTCGGGGAGGTAACTTATATTATGCAGCGCTTTTGCAAAAAGCCTTTTCTGCATATCTCCTCTGGGGAACAGCTACATCTATCTTTTCAACCAGCCAATTCTTGGTTGGAAGGGAGGGACATGACTGTCATTTGCTGATAACATTCTGCTGCATCAACAGGAAATGTGACACCATGATAGACAGGCAATTGCCAATGCCATGCAAGGCAAACTAGATCAAATTTCCTCCTGGTGTGATGATTTCAGTGCTCTTGTCAACACTGCAATGGCATCAGTTACATGGTTCTCCTTAAATGACCGAGCTGATAAACTTGCTGGCTCTGCATCTCCTGCAGATGGCCAGCCCATGGGTCATGCAATTATTTACGCTCTTAGAGATATCGAGAGCAGAGGACTCTGACGTCAATGAATCCGCGTCAATGTCCAGAATGAGAGACTCGTAAGTTAAAATTGGCACAGCCAGACGTGAGAGGCACAGTGGGAGAATGACAGGTCTCGTCAATCAACACAGAGCTGGCACTATTAGCCACCGGATGCTGATGCATATGTTGGGGGGAGGATCTGAGCAGCTATGGACTAGTCTGGAATGCAAGGAAGATAACCCAACCGATAAATGTTGTAGGTTAATGTTGTTCAAAGTATTTTTGGTCATTTCTATTTTCATTTCTGTTTCACTTCTGCCATCATCTGTTATTACATGTCCAAGATATAAGAAACGTTACTTGTTCTAGCATCTCCCCGTTTACTGTGATGTTCACTGGTGGCCTATTCTTTCCACTTGGGGGATCTTGGATGACAGGCATTAGTAGTACCTTTCGTAAGAATGGCTGTCACACCCTTTTCAGGGCCCATTCCCCACTAGTCCAAGCCTGACATCCAGCTCATGCCTGTGGCTCCTGGTAGCTGTCATCATGCGCCCTTGTTCATCCACTACACCTGTATTCGTCTCACCATCTTGACTTGTCTTGCCACTGAATTCACATGGACTCAAGCGAGAGAGTGCTGTAAATGAATTGCGCAACTCTCCCTCACTTTAATCCAATTCATCACGCAAGTCCTTCTTCATTCAATTTCATCTACAAAACAGGTGGACCGGTTGCAATAGAGCAGCTTCACCAAGTCTGTACAAACATATGGAACAAATTGCTGCTCATCTCATTTAGGACAACAGGCGGCAAATCCCTGCACTCCCAGTCCAATGTGATTATGACTGTTCCTCTGGCATTATACCCCACTCCTCGCCTATCCCAAGGTTCTCTAGCATGCATGTTTTTCTGATTGTGTCCTCTGCCTGAGCCAGCTATGATTTTCCACATACCAGCCAACCTGTGGTTAAAAGCCTGCAGCATATTGAGTCTGTCTACAATCATTGGTAAACTTGGATGTATCGCATACCCACTACTGGCATGCCCCTTGTGCATCCCAGTATCACTCTCGTAGCTTCATTCTGTATGATCTCTAGTTTCACCAGCTGACTCTTTGACACTGTGAGCAGTCACAATTACTTAATTACTGAGAGAATCAGATGTTAACAGAGTACGAACAACATTCTTTATTTCATGTCCCTTGATGCCATAACTTTCAGAGCACCGAGTCCCCTCTTAGATCTCATAACAACTCCTACCACATGATCCATGATTAGGTTTTGTCAAAAGTGATTCCCAGGCATCTCAGTCTACTCTTTCTGTTAACGTTTCTGCTGCTATTTTTTTATGAGAGTGGGGTATCAGCTTAACAATACTATTGTCCATACAGCACCAAAACACAGATGCCTTATCTGGGTTGTTGACAACACCCACCTCTGTAAACCAGTCAACCACCTTGCTCACTATTTCCTGCACTTTCTGTGTGTTGTCTCTTCTGTGCCTATATGCAAGGCCATCATCTGCAAATGTCAGTATCCTTCCAATTCCTGGTGCTTCAATGTTTGCAATCTTGCTTATATAAACAGACAAGGCATCAACACTTTATGCCACATATTGTTTCTTCAACTTGATATAATGCAACACCATCACTGGCGCCTCATCAAAGAAGATTGATGCAATAGCAAGAGGCCACCCGAGAAGAAAATGGATTGATGACATCAAAGACATTGTGCAATAACGTGGAATGACACTATCCAGTGCCATCCACTGGGTGCTGGAATGTTAACTATTCCTCTCCCCACAATGGCAAAAGTGGAAGATGATGATGATAATGATGATTACCTTTTTTGTTTTATGGAGACTTCTCTTAGTTATTTTAATTGTCCAGGCTGGATAGATAACATAGAACTTGTACATGCTACTCTCAGGATTGTAAACACATGTTTGGGATTCAACTGCTGAATGCATACTTCTCCATAATTTAAATAACGCATTCCACCTAGTTGATATTAACGCCAGCAATTATACCACTCCAACAATCTATCTGATATAAACAGTGACAATGAACATGTTTGTATTGTATATGTGTTGACTTTCTACATTAAGGCATGCAGTTTTCATTTCTAAGGAGATTAACAGGTATAGGGTGTATTTTTAATGACTGTGCAGTGTTTGAAAATATTTTTGGTCCAAGTTTTATATTTACCTATTATGTTGCATGAACTTTACAGAAGGTAAATACAAAACTAGGACCGACAATATTTACTAACACTGCACAGTCATTAAAAATACACCCAATATGAATCAAGAATATTATAGCTATAACATACTTACAGCAGTTGCCTCCCTTTGCTCCAAATGCGAGACACATTAGTGACAGTAGAGAAATTACCAATGGAATGGAAACCGTAATGAATTCAAATTCATTAATATTGTCTAAACGATTTGCCAGCAGTATCTGGGGAAGTAGAAATAAAAATTCCAGATAATGTAAACTATATTTTTAATTTTAAGAATGAGTACTTTTCTCACTGAGTCTTCCATACACCATCAAGGATGTTCACTGGAGTTTTTGGGTGTTTTGTATGTGCAGTGTGCAAATGAAGTCGTGAGGGTCTGTTCAAGGCACTAAAGAAGATTGGCTGCCCACCAACTCTTCTGTCCATTGTGGAATCGTTCTTTAATCTATAATCGAACACAGGCATGAAGGGTATAATCAAGTTTGATGGTGCAACTTCAGAAGAGTTTGAAATCAAGAGTGGAGTTAAGCAAGGTTGTGTACTATAGTATGACCCGCAAAGAATGCCTTCATTCACGATCAATTATTTTGAAAACTGTCTGTTGCATCATTATGAAATTTTTCCAGCCTTCATTTACCCCCACCCAAGGAATATGTCTTTGATAGGTCCAAAAACAACTTAAATCATTGAAAGCGGCAACATTTCTATGATGTTTAGCTGAAGAACTAGTGATTTCTCGCTAACAAATTTATGTTTACAGTAATGAAAGCCCCGCCAATTCAGATGACACACAAGGCGTATCCGGAATCGTATGGGAGTGGGTGCAATGAAAGAAGTAGCTTAAAATCGACAGGGTCGGCTGCATTGCACCGGGTTTTTATCCCATATGGCTCAGTTTCTTTCCGCAGCGCGGAAAGCTTCGCACAAAGCGCGAATTCCGTACCTCCAGCAACGACCCTCGGGAGTCTAAAAAAAATGTACTCGTGAAATGAAGGATGCGGCCCGGAATCGAACATACAAACTTCGGAGCCCGAGTTAGACGGCTTGACCATTTCACCATGGAGAATCCCGAGAGGGGTGCAATGTGTAATATTAGTAAAGACAGAGAATTTACAGAGGCATGGGGTAAATAATTTGTAAATTGACAGGAAAGTAGAAGGAATATATTTCTTACCTTATTTTTCATTTCCTTCTTGTTTCTTCAGCTGCTGGTTAATAATGTGTACACAAGTATTTGTGTTAGCTTTTTATATTGAGTTCGTGAAAGCTTCCAAATAGCTGTGCTTTAATGTGCGTATGGAGTGACCAGAAATGATACTGCAATTTAGTCATCTTGTTTCCATTTGTAAGTATCTGTTCAGCTGTCTGTGTAGTTTGTTCACACGTACACATGGGTGACAGGCCCGCTTTGAGTCTTCGTGAAAGATTATCTACTCTACTGTTTACCGTTCAGAGACGGAACATGATTACCTGTTTTGCACTATGAAAATAGTTGTCAGTGTCTCTGAGTGGGCTTTCTTCTTAACGACCAAGATGTTGGTCCTCTTTTAATTGAAGTTTATAGATTGATTCGTATGCACGTGTGTTGTCCCCTAATTTGACACGTGTTTGCTCTCACATTTCTTGTTATGCCACAATATGTCAGTTTCCACCGCAATTTTACTCTTCTGTTGGTATTCAATGCGTTTAGTGTGTGTGTGTGTGTTTTTTTTTCAATACAGTTGTCTGTCACCGCTCAGGGCTTGCAGAATTGAAAATTCATCCCTGTCGAATCAAACTGTTGCCATTGGCATTATGCTGATGCTGTAATGTTTAGGGCCTGCAATTCGTCTGAATAGTTGGAGAAAAATATCCCAGTAAGTGTGTACGTAGATTAAGGTCTGCGATCTGCTCAGACCTTAATCTGTGCCAGACGATTCCAGTACGTTGATGATTGCTCTCGGTTGCATAAAATTCAATCCATCCTTTCTCCAATAGTCCACTTCTTCTTTCAACACACGGTCCTCACATTTTTTCCAGTAACTTTTATCAATATTTAATAGTGCGGACTGGGTTAGTATCTTGACATCAGACACTGCCACTTGTCCTTTAATTTTAGCCCACACAAGTTCTATAGGGTTTAAATGAGAATGATACGGCGGAAGTCTCAAGCACCTATGGCCATGCTCTTCTATCAACTTGTCGATTTGAAATTTCTTGCTTTTTTGCGCCTGTTTTACAAGGGACAACAACTGTAGCTTGAAATATGTTTCTGGAAATGGTATATTTTCCCTTTGGAGCCATATCTTTATTGCTTCCTTTGTGCTCGATGCCGTAGGTATTTTGTCTTCTTGGGCAACAACATTGTGATATGATGCATTGTCCATGATTAGACAAGACGGTCTATCAAGGGATGGAAGTACTGTATTCTCGAGCCAATCTTTAAATACATTACCATTCATCTCATTATGATAATCCCTATTGTTTGTATGGTTTGATACGAACACGAGCCCAGCATTCTGTAGTAAGCCATTATGAGTACTACCAGCATATGCTATGACCAAACGCTGTACTGGGCACATAACGCTTTATCTTTCCATCCATTGATTGCCATTGCTTTTCACTTGTGTGGTGCGCATTGATCCACGTCTCATCCAAATACACTATGTTATAATTTTCTTTGCGCATTTCCCTTATTTCACGTAGGTATCTGCTTCTCAAGGCTCCTAAATGCGGTTGCTCGCAAAGAATATTTCTACCGCCCTTGTACTTTCAAAAAGTGAAGATAATGTCCTTATAATTTTCCACAAAGTTGTTTTGGATAACTCTATGTTATTGTTCTTTCTCAAGTTTTCTTACAGTCACTGTTTCTTTGGCATCCAGCATTTTTATAATGCTGGATAATCCTCGATATTAAATCCAAAATTTTTATAATTTTGGGATTCTCCGTGGCGAAGTGGTCAAGCCTTTTGACTCGGGCTCCAAAGGTCGTGGGTTCGATTCCGGGCCGCATCCTTCGGTTCACAAGTTAAATTTTTCGGAGACTTCTGTGGGTCGTCGCTAGAGCTGCGGAGTTCGTGCTTTGTGCGATGCTTTCCGCACTGTGGAAAGAGACCGAGCCATATGGGACAGAACCCGGTGCAATGAAGTCGACCCTGTCGAATTCTAAACGACTTTTTAAAGCATTTTTATAATAGCTCGCCTTATGACATCTTTGTCAAAGCTGTCTACAATAATCTTTCTACCTACCATTTGGTTATTGCGTGGTGGTTTAATTCCAGATTCTTGCACTCATCGACGAAATTACCGTTTACTAAAACCCAATGCATGCACTGTTCTTTTTTCGGAATTTGTAATAGTATACACAATTTCGCATTCAATCCCATTGAAAAATATTCACACATTTCAATGTTAGCGATAAGTGGTAAGATGTTTAAAAATAACAACATATTAATCAGGTTTCATGAAATAACCCAAATTTTGAGACACCTCTGAACAGTCATAGTTTAAAACAACGCGGGCAGTTGGCATAAGGCCAATCCCGTGAAAATATTCAACATTGAGCGCTGATTGTCTGGCTACGCTGTAATACATTTAAAATTATGAATTTCATCTCAGATTCGTAAATTATATACCGCATATAAACAAACTTTAAAATCTGCTGTAAAATCTCCAGAACAAAAATTTTTTTGTTGGGTGGACATAATGATAAGGTTAAATCTCACAATTTTCCCTCAGTTGGTTACTGAGATATGGATGTTTATATTGAGGCAAACAAATGTGGACATACTATAGCTCCCACCCTTTTTGGAATATACTTTTCACTTCTACTGAAATATGCCTTTCGTGATCAGGATGGTGGTATATACATTCAAACATGCTCAGATGGCGGCCTCTACAATGCTCAGAGATTGAAGGCCAGGACCAAAATTAGGAGGGTACTGATCAGAGGTTTCTTTTTGCAGATGAATCTGCAATTACAACCCACTCTGAGGAAGAATTACAACGTCTGCTATCTGCATTGTCCAATGTTTGTTCTGAATTTAGTTTAACAATTAGCAAAAGTAAGACACAGATTATGTCACAAGGTGCATACGGGGTACCATCAATCTTTATTGACAACGCCGAACTAGAGATAGTAGACCATTTTACATATCTAGGATCAAAGGTAAATAGCAAATTATCCCTAGATCAGGAAATTAACATCAGGATTGGCAAGGCAGAAACAGCAATGAACAGGTTAACAAAAAAATGGGAGAACAGGAAGCTTACTGCCGACACAAAAGTCTTTGTCTATCAAGCCTGTGTCCTTAATGCTCTTCTTTATGGCAGTGAAGCTAGGACAACTTATTCACACCAAGAGAAACGTTTAAACAGCTTTCATGTGCGGTGTCTGCGAAGAATACTTGGTATTAAGTGGCAAGACAAAATCATAAATACTGAAGTATTGGAAAGATCAGGTTGTGTGACAGTACATTCCATGCTCAGTCTTCGTAGACTTAGATGGATAAGGACATCTTAGGAGGATGAATGATGGTAGAATACCAAAGGACATCTTTTTTGATGAATTACAGATGGGTAAGAGATCTCAGGGTCGGTCTGTACTATGATACAAAGATGTGTGCAAGCGGGACATGATCGATACAGGCATTGATAATGCACACTAAGAGCAAGTCGCTGCTGAACGTGTTGCATGGAGGGCAAATATCAGAAATGGTATAAAGACAAAGGAGAACATTATTGGAGATAAGTCACACGCCGAGCATGTGAGACGTAAGATGGTGCACGATGGTGGAAATGACCATGTGTTCACATGCATCCACTGTGGATGAATATTTACAGTGCGAATTGGCCTTATCAGTCACATTCGCCACCACCATGGGTTGTAGTTATTATGCCTTTTTGAAGTGCAATGTAGCAAACTATCGTTTGTCAAGACGGCAAGGTGCCAATATATATGTATCTGCAGTTTTGAGTATGTAACAGGCTGAGGGGATATGTGTGCTCACTGGTGGCTGCATCATGTGCACTGTTTGACAAGGTGATTTCTGTATTATACAGAAAGTGTCATCTGGTCACATTATAGTGCATTTTGTTGGCTTCTCATAGTGATGATTAATTACTGTCTGCTATGAGATTTTTCAAATATGACTGTTTTAACATTTCAATGTGCCAGGTTGATTAGATCCACTGGACTATAAATATCATATTCTGTGGGAGAATGATTGGCAGCTTCAATCTTTTTTTTTTTGGTGACAGCAGATTTTAGATAATGTATCTAGTGTCTGTGTGGGCAGTTTGTTGGGGTGTCCGTGCATGTCTGTGCAGAGGTACTGATTGGTCTGAACGGAGATGAGCTTGTTTCAGTAGGTGATTGGCAGGTATAAAGATTGAAATGATTTGTCTGTCTGGGTAGGTGAATGGAGATTTTACTACCTCCTATCTCAGTGTATTCATCTGAGGATTAGTCGATGTAGGCATGGTTCCATGTTATGATGTAGATGTATTCTAGAACTGCCAAAATAAGATATGTAAACACGTACTTTGCTTACTAATTTCTGTTTGTTATTTCTGGGACAGGAGTTTCCATTCTAATACATTTTGCGGACAACAGGTAAAGAAAGTCCCAGAGCTAATTCCATTGGGGTGTGAAGTTGTATGCATTCACTAGGCCATGATCAATGAGATGGGGTGTGAAGTTGTATGCCTTCACATTCTAGACCATGATCAATGAGATGGGGTGTGAAGTTGTATGCCTTCACATTCTAGTACACGATCAATGAGATGGGGTGTGAAGTTGTATGCCTTCACATTCTAGGCCACGATCAATGAGATGGGGTGTGAAGCTGTATGCCTTAACATTCTAGGCCATGATCAATGAGATGGGGTGTGAAGTTGTATGCCTTCACATTCTAGGCCACGATCAATGAGATAAGTGTGAAGTTGTATGCCTTCTCATTCTAGGCCATGATCAATGAGATGGGGTGTGAAGTTGTATGCCTTCACATTCTAGGCCACGATCAATGAGATGGGGTGTGAAGCTGTATGCCTTCACATTCTAGACCATGATCAATGAGATGGGGTGTGAAGTTGTATGCCTTCACATTCTAGTACACGATCAATGAGATGGGGTGTGAAGTTGTATGCCTTCACATTCTAGGCCACGATCAATGAGATGGGGTGTGAAGCTGTATGCCTTAACATTCTAGGCCATGATCAATGAGATGGGGTGTGAAGTTGTATGCCTTCACATTCTAGGCCACGATCAATGAGATAAGTGTGAAGTTGTATGCCTTCTCATTCTAGGCCATGATCAATGAGATGGGGTGTGAAGTTGTATGCCTTCACATTCTAGGCCACGATCAATGTGATGGGGTGTGAAGCTGTATGCCTTCACATTCTAGGCCATGATCAATGAGATGGGGTGTGAAGTTGTATGCCTTCACATTCTAGGCCATGATCAATGAGATAAGTGTGAAGTTTTATGCCTTCACATTCTAGGCCACGATCAATGAGATGGGGTGTGAAGTTGTATGCCTTCACATTCTAGGCCACGATCAATGAGATAAGTGTGAAGTTGTATGCCTTCACATTCTAGGCCATGATCAATGAGATGGGGTATGAAGTTGTATGCCTTCACATTCTAGGCCACGATCAATGAGATGGGGTGTGAAGCTGTATGCCTTCACATTCTAGGCCATGATCAATGAGATGGGGTGTGAAGCTGTATGCCTTAACATTCTAGGCCATGATCAATGAGATGGGGTGTGAAGTTGTATGCCTTCACATTCTAGGCCACGATCAATGAGATAAGTGTGAAGTTGTATGCCTTCTCATTCTAGGCCATGATCAATGAGATGGGGTGTGAAGTTGTATGCCTTCACATTCTAGGCCATGATCAATGAGATGGGGTATGAAGTTGTATGCCTTCACATTCTAGGCCATGATCAATGAGATGGGGTGGTCAGGTCCCTTCCCTATCACCTGTCTTTCCCAGAAAAGTGCTAGAATAATTCTCTTGTACCCATTTTTATGAGGCTGGGTCGACCACAGACTTGTGAACCCGAAATAAATAACCTTGAATCAGCTGGGGATTTAACTCGGACCACTGTCTTGGTAGCAAATGCACTAAGCATCATGCCACCAAGGCTCCCTTACACCTTATAGGCACTCTTATTTTCTGGGATATTTGGGAGCACATCTGTTATTATATACCACTTGTTTGTACAGGCAGCTTAAGTTTTACATTTTCAGTCTATTTTAAGTTTTATCTCAGCACTGCTGATCTTCTGGGTAGGTTGGTATTCTTTGTAGTTTGGCATGGTTGATTAGTTTTTCTTTTGACATAATTATTCTAAATGGTAGAGTCTAGTAATTGTTTCTGAGGTGAGGATGAGATATCTTTCCAGTCCTCCAGTGATTTTGCAGTTTAGTTAATACTTTTGATGGCAGTAGCCATGAGGCCGCTCTGTATTCAATTACCGAGTGAATATTTCCTGTTCTTAGTGTTTTTTCTCCAGCCAATTTCTTCAGGAGTATCAATTATCTTATGGCGGCTCTTCCTGTTTCTTGAAAGTGTGGGCATCATGTGAGAATTTTGTTCAGTTTGATGTTGAGGTGGGTAGGTAAGTGTATCTTCCAATGGTACTCTTTATTTGTTAACACGCCTTATTGATTAAGTGGCTAAAGGCAAGAACAACTGGCCAAATTTACAAATGGATCAGAAGTTTTGTCAGCCAATGAACAGTAACAGCAAAACCAGGAAGGCAACGCAAGCCTGTAGTTCAGATCAGAGAAGGTGTTCCCAAGTGAAGAGTTATCTCATCCCCACTGATCACCATCTAAATAAGTGACATTTCTGAAAAAATCAAATAAGGAAATCATATCTCAATATACAGGTCAGCATGGTCAAATTGGTAAGAACGCAAGTTCTTAAACATCCGTTGTGCTGATGCCGACGTAAGCGGTTCAACCCCTACACCGGACAGCTGGACTAAAATGTTTACTTGTCGTCCTTGACTTGGGGATGTTAATTACAAGTACCTCTGAAATCGGAGTGGGTTCACCTGATGGCGAGGGACATTGTTAATAGGGAAAGCTAATCCATACGCAGTCCATCACTACAATAAATAGTCTGTATGGACTATGCTTGAGTTCAAAGCGAGCGAGCGCAAAGAAAGAAAGATGATCTCAATATAAACAGTGTACTGCTGAAAGAAATATAAATTATAAATACAAGATACATTGATCTACTGAAAACTTTAATAGTAGGAAGAATTTAAGGCAAAATAGCCAGAGGGTGTCAAACATAATTGGGCAGACAGCATCAAGATATTGTCAGGATACAGCCTGGCAGAAAGAAGGCCTGGCAAAGAAGGCCTAAAACAGAAATTTCTGAAGATACATTACTGTCTATAACTATCATTGTGGAGATGGCATTGATGTATGTACAACAGTTTGATGATACATTTTCACATTAACATAGCCTGGTTAAAAATAATAGCCTAAAACAGAAAAATATCAGAAATATAACACTAATAACACCATACCAATTTGTTAAAAAAAAGTGTAATGTAAAAATAATATGAATAAATGGTTTCATTACCAGCACAAGCACTAGTATGCAATTATTCTGTTAATGAAAGCCATTTTATAATGATGATCATCATGTAGCATGCTCATTGCAGAATGTTCTTCTCCTCACGGTCCACTGAAAACTCTAGATCTCTTATCGCTTCTTCTGCGACATGCTCCCTCATGCCCAAGGTGCCTGCAATGTCCTGTGTTCATCTTCATGCTGGTTAACCCCTGCCTCTTCTCACTGGAGTGATGCCTTTCATCACTGTTCTTTCCAAGCCACTGTGATATTTAATACGGCTAAAGTATTTCAATTTTCGAGACTTGATGTTGTTTATGAGCCAGTTTTCTTTGAATTTCAAATATTGCAGAATGTCAGTAGATTTCTTCTTTTTGGTCTAATATTTAAACCCAAAAAGATGTCAATTGAAATTAGAAAAAGAGTGTTGAGGTGCTACATAGATCCTGTTCTTTTGTATGGATGTGAAACGTGGACAATGAACAGTCAAGCTGAAAAACATCTGATGGCTGCAGAAATGTGGTTTCCGAGGAAAATGCAAAGAATACCATGGACAGACAGAAAAACCAATGGCCAAATACCTTTTTTTTTTTTTTAAAGGCATATCCTTTACAGGACATCGCTGTCAACAGCAGCATCTTTCAGCTGTCTGTTGATTTCTTGGCAAGATTACGCTCAGTAGTTTGCCATTGCTTTCTGAGCGGCCGGCTCAGTATCCCGCAAGTCACCAGCGGGGGTAGAACCGCTCCCAGTTCTCTCCCGCTACGAGACTCTGTGTGATAAATGGGATTACGGAGAAAGTGGCCAAATACTACAGGAGACAAATGAAAATCGTAAATTGATTAGAGAAATTAGACGTAGACAGTCAAAATTTTTTGAACATGTTATGAGACGAAATGGATTGGAGAACTTAGTGACAACTGGCAAGATCAAAGGGAACAGACCAAGGGGAAGACCGAGAAGTAATACCTGGATGGCTTGGCCACATGGCATGGTCGAGACAGGAACACTGAGCTGATCCACGACTCTGGTGATCAAGTGAAATGGCGAGTCATGACCGCCCACGCTTACTGGCATGGCACATGATGGATGGATGGACTGGAGATAAATAACTATCATCAGAAGAGAACAAAAGAAAAAGGAAATAAGACTGATTAATTAGTCTAGTTATTGTGTTCTGAATTTGGAGTGTTATTTGGTTTTGGACAGATATAATTGATTTACAGATCTGTGGATTTGTCAATGGTCTGAGAACCAAATAGGGTTGTTGGTTTGGTTTTGATTGTGTTGACTTTTGGGGATACATGGGGTTATCACATTTGAATGTGCTTACGATATTACATATCATCCCATGGACTTTCCAAAGAATCAATACTTTTAATACAAATACGTGTACTCCAGATCTTTATCTAATTCATGGTGAATAGTTTGTTCAAATGTTAATTGCTTGTAGATGTTTGTTCAACAGTGGTTGTTCTATATGTTGTAAACAATCAATGTTCTCTGACACTATCCATCCATCCATCATGTGCCATGCCGATAAGCGTCGGCGGTCATGTTCTGCCATCTCACTCGACCACCAGAATCGTGGATCAGCTCCGTGTTCCTGTCTCGACCATGCCATGTGGCCAAGCCATCTAGGTATTTACTTCTCGGTCTTCCCATTGGTCTCTTCCCTTTGATCTTGCCAATCGTCACAAAGTTCTCCAAGTCATTTCTTCTCATAACAAGCCCAAAAAATTTAGACTGTTTACGTCTAATGACTCTAATCAGTTTACGATCTTCATTTGTTTCTTGAAGGACTTGTTCATTGGTTTTTCTGTCTGTCCATGGTACTCTGACACTATATCAAATTCAAAAGGTGATCGAGTGGGAGGGGATACCTATACATAGATACCACTGACTTAAAGAGTGAATTGTTTTTCCCCTTGTATCTGTGGTAAATTTCCCTGATCACCTTGCCTTATAAGAAGTGAGTGAGAATGTCAATTCATCCCATCTGGGGTCCCCTAGACAAACTTAGCAAATATTCTCATATATTAAATCCTACATCCCACAACAGGCAGTAACTTTAACAAAGGAAGTATTGCATTATCTATTCTTGTAATGGGAAAGCATAAATACACATTTATACATACCTCAAAGACCAGCAGTGGGATAACAAGAAATGAGTAGCCTATGGCTGTGGAAACATTTCCACGCCTCTGCTCACTAAGAATGTCAGGAGAGCGCAGCACAATTATGGCAAGCGCAACAGCATAGAGTACACCAATCACTGCTATACACATGATAATCCACACTGGAATGAATACAATCTGTTTAGAAATAATAACCACACATTAGATTTACAATTAGAATGCATGCAAAGGAATAAATAATACCATATACATTTTCAGGACTTTTTTGTGAAAAATCTGTAAAATAAAGCATATTTATACTTCATAAGTTACAGACGAAATGTGAAGAAAAAATCAAAATGTTACAATGTTTAAACACTGATGGCAGAGGCCTTAGAGTAATAAGAAACACATGTTGGCAGCACACAGCAACTATAAGAAAGGACAACCATTTAGAAACACCTAAGCACATAAAGAAGAGTGTCAGACAAAATGTGTAACGTCATCTTATTTTCTTTTTGTATATATACAGACAGCTTATAATTAGGTCTACAGAAACAGATGGACAACTTACAATATGCTGATTTTATCTTGATTGCAAAAGTTAGCAGAAACACAGAAAATAATTGATACCACGGTTGTCCATCATTTGGTTAGTAAGACCAAAGACTGGTTTTGAAGTTGTCTGATCATGTTCCTCTAAAATCTCCTGTTCTGAGGAACTCTCTTCAGTTTCAACTCCAATGTTCTTGCATGCTTGTGTGATATAGTTGTTTCTTGGACATCCTCTTTTCTCTTGCTCTCCAGTAGTTTAGTTAATAGATTTCCATGTCTTATAATGTGACCAAGCCAAGACTTTATTGTACATTATTCAAGAGTTGTACATTTTCCTCAATTTGTATATCTGGTCTCTTTTCTGTACACCTCACTCTTTGCACCCTGTGACAAGAGTACATCTCATACGATTTCTTTCCATCTCTTTGGTTTAGAGGCTATGTTTCTGAGCCATATAGTGCAATGAGCCAGTTATGAAAGTAAAATAAAAACCTCTTCTTATAGATATCTCAACTGAACTGCTGCACAAATTATTTAGCAATCTGGGAGACCAAAGAAATAATAGCAGACTAGAAAAGGATGTCTGGTGAAGTTGCCTAAAACAGAGGACCTGTGGTAGTGTGAAAATTATAGAGGAATAATGTTATTGTCAGTTCCTAGGAAAATATTATGCAGGACCATTCTGGTGAGACTAAGTTAGAGCATTTGATAGAGAGTTGTAATGATAAATATCTGAGTGCAGACGGACAAGGGTTTAGCGCTAAGTGAGGGAAAGACTGGCCATCTTTCCTCTTCCTACACAATTGATGGGCCTATTACATCACAGACACATAGCAGGAAACACATTTTTATTTTTTATAGACAAACATATAAAGGATGAACAGTCAAGCTTCCAACCAAACAGATCATGCACTGCCCAATAGTCATATTACACATAATACTAGAGCGAAGTATTACACTGCATTTGCAACTTTATTTTGGAATTTTGGATTATGAAAAGTCCCTCAACAGCATTTATTGGGAATCATAGTAGAGGTTGATGCAGCACTATGGGATTTCACAGAAAATCATTAACTTAATAAAGGTAATGTATAATGATATATCTTTGATTTATTGACTACACAAAGGCTTTCGATAAAGTGAGACATGTCGACATAAGTAAGCTTGAAGATCTACAAATTGATGGAAAAGACCTTAGACTTGTAAAAAAACATATATTGGAAACAACAAGCTGCCATCAGAATTGATAATGATGTAGGTCAATATCAACCTATTAAAAGAGGTGTGAGACAGGGGTGTGTAATGTCTCCAGATCTTTTTTCCCCTGTACAGTGAAAATATTTTCAGAAATATAGAAGATATGGAAGGAATCAACATTGGGGGACGATGCATCAATAACATTAGATATGCAGATGATACAGTCTTGATTGCAGACAATGAACAGGACCTGCAACATTTAGTAGATGCAGTTGTTGCACACAATGAAAAAATAAGGTTAGAACTGAATAGTAAGAAAACATAGATTATGGTCGTCACTGGGAAGAAGGAAATACCACAAAGCAATATATGAGTAAACGGGCATATTCTTAAGCAAGTAAATCGATACAGTTATCTTGGAACAGTCATAACATCTGATGGGAGATGCCTTGAAGAAATTAGAACAAGAATTGCCATTGCGAAGGCAGCCTTTTGCAAGATGAATAACATACTGACCAAAAAAGATATCAATTGAAACGAGGAAGAGTGTTGAAGTGATACATAGAACCTATACTTTTGTGTGGATGTGAAGCGTGGACAATGAGCAGTCAAGCTGAAAAACGCCTGATGGCTGTGGAAATGTGGTTTCTGAAGAAAATGCAAAGAATACCATGGACAGACAGAAAAACCAATGAACAAGTCCTTCAAGAAACAAATGAAGATCGTAAACTGATTAGAACGAACAAACGAACGAACGAAAATGGTTATTTTCAAAAGGTTAAGAATTGGGCACACAGGCCCGTCTGAGATTCTGGTCTTCTTCTCCATTTCCTCTCATACATTCTTTCATTCAACATCACTTATGAAGCAAATTTTTGACAACAAAAGAACAATAAGCATTAAAATGAATGAAAAATAATCAGTAACAAATGACTCACTGAGGCAATGTTTAACATAGGCATTATAAATACCTAAGGAAGGTGTAACGTGCCATACATATGGGAATGTTTTTTGGCTAGTTGTCATTTGAGATAATCTACCATTATTATTGTCTTTTTTGGTGTTTGTTTTTGTTTGAGTCATTAGACATAGACAGTCAAAATTTGTTGGGCATGTTATGAGAAGAAATAACTTGGAGAACTTGGTGACAACTGGCAAGATCGAAGGGAAGAGACCAAGGGGGAGACCGAGAAGTAAATACCTGGATGGCTTGGCCATGTGGCATGGCCAAGACAGGAACACGGAGTTGATCAAGAACACCGGTGATCGGGTGAGGTGGCAAAACATGACCGCCCATGCTTATCGGCATGGCACATGATGGATGGATGAATGGAACAATCTAGATATCAAAAGTCACATTGATTTTATATGTACAAGAAATAATTGAAATAGAGATATATCAGATGCTAGAGCAGTGCCCAACTTAAATATAAACACAGACCACAAAGCAGTTATTGCCACAATAAGAACCAACAGAAGAAGAAAGCAAAGACCAGGAAAATACATGCCATGCAAATCAGTAAACTTAAAAAACCTCAAAGACAAGGCAGCGAGGAAAAGTTATGAGAAAGACCCAATTGACATTTTTGGAAAATTACCTATAGAAAGAAAAACAGTGGAAGAAGAATGGGAGATGTTCAAATCAAGCAATTTAAATACTGCAAAAATAACATGTGGAACCACAAAAAACACACGGATAAAGAAAATAAATTGGCGGAACGAAGAGGTAAGGAAAGCTATAAAAGACAAAAAGGAAAAATATAAAAAGTGGTTGAAGTTCAAGCATGTACGTGATTACATAGAATATAGAATAGTGAGAAGGCATGTGAATAGAATAGCAAAGAGAAAAACCACAAATACAAAAAGACTGGGAGAAATATGGAGAAACCCTAAGTAAAAACTACAAGGAGGCAATTAGAAACTTCTACAAAAAGATAAGTGCAATGAGAACCAGAGGAGAACCCTTTGACCCAATTGAAATAATTAACAGCGAAAATTGAGAACCAATAAGTGAACAAAAACAAATCCTAATAAGATGGAAGCAGTACTTCGAACTTCTTAACATTCCATCAGATGTCACAGGAATTCAAGAAACCAACACAGATGCCACCGAAAAACTAGAACCAGACACACTAAAAGAAGAAATTATAGAAACCGTCAGATTAGCCCCATTGAGCAAATCACCGGGACAAGATGAATTACCAAATGAACTAATTAAAGCAGCAAAAGAAGTAGGTATGGCTTCATAGACTATTCAACCATGTTTGGGTAGAACAACAGATACCATGAGACTGGGGAAATGCCATAATTATCCCAATTTGGAAAAACAATGGCAGCAATAGAGACTGCAGAGAATACAGAGGCATTTTAAATTTCAGTCATACTGGGAAAATATTTAGCAAAATTCTTGAGAAAAGATTACTAACTACTATAGAACCCCAGCTAAGTGAAACACAACTTGGATTTAGGAAAAACAAAGGATGCATAGATGTCTTTTTTGCTTAGACAACTTATAGAAAAATTAATTGAATAAAAAAAGTCACTTATAAGTCAACAGGGTCGACTTCTTTGCACCGGGTTTTTATCACATATGGCTAGGTCTCTTTCCGCAGCGTGGAAAGCGTTGCACAAAGTATGATCTCAGTAGCTCCAGCGACGACCCACAGGAGTCTCCAAAAAAATTCACTCATGAACCGAAGGACACGGCCCGGAATCGAACCCACAACCTTAAGAGCCCGAGTCAAACAGCTTGACCATTTCACCACAGAGACTCCCGAAAATCAATCAAATTTAATGAAACATTCTACTTAGCCTTTGTTGACCAAGAAAAGGCATTTGATAGAGTAGATAGAAACAAGCTGTAGGAAATCCTCAAACAATGTAGAGAGTACATATCTAATAAACCTATGTAGAAGCTTATACAACAACAGTGAATGCATAGTGAGAACAACCTGAGGACACTAAAAAACCTTCACCATAAGATCCGGAGTATGACATGGTTATGTCCTGTCCCCTCTCTTGTTCATAACCTATATAGACAACATATGTAAACAAACCAGCCAAACAGAGACCGCAAGAACACTGCATGACGAGAACACAGAAGAAGAACCATCTCCAAATTACACCATTAGAGAACTCCTGTTTGCTAACAACCAAGCACTAAAAGCAAAATTAGAAGCTGAGTTACAAGACCACATGAATAGTCTAAACGAAATGTGTAGGAAACATAACATGAAAATTAGCACAAGCAAAACAGAGGTAATGACTATAACTAAAGAAGAAAAAACAACAACAATTCACCTAAACGAACATCCCTTGAAACAAGTAAAGAGTTTCAAGTACCTAGGAAGTATAATATCATCAAATGGCAGATCAGAAGACGAGATCAAAAATAGATGCAATAAGGCAAATCAACTCGTTGGACAATTGGCACCAATACTAAAGAATAAACATGTATCAATAACTACTAAGAAAGCACTTTACAACACAGTCTTCCTACCAACTCTATGCTACCAATGCCAAACCTGGACAATGACAGAAAAAGAGATTAGAAAAATCACAACAGAAATGAGATTCCTAAGAAGAATAAACAATGTATCAAGAAGAGAAGATCAGAAATGAAGAAATCAGGACTAAAGTGAGGGTTATAGCAGCACTAGATTTTATTAGAAAGCAGCAAGTCAAATGATTTGGCCATGCAAGTAGGTTACCATTCAACAGCATACCACAACAAGCAATGATGTACAGACCAGATGGAAACAGGAAGAGGCCGACCACGTAAACGTTGGATGGAGAGAATAGCAGAGTCCATGGGAATATCGATACATGAAGCCCATAATCGGGAACTCTCACGATGTTTATACTTCACCTCGACACCACGAGGTACAAGAGGAACATGATGAGATGAGATGAGGTGATGAGATAACTTTTATTGTTGGAAAGTCATTCCTTGCCTTAGTTCATCTCCGCAGTGAAGGTTGGCTGCAATGGATCTCCTACACTGTCTGTCTCTTGCCTTGACTGTACATTCTGTCAGGCTGATGTTCGTCCATTTCTTGATGTTATCCTCCCACTTGTGTCGTTGTCTACCTCTTGCTCGCTTGCCCTCAACCTTGCCTTCCAGTATTCCTTATTCCTGGGTTTTTAAGTTTTATTTGTAGTTTTAATACTACAGGATTATGGTCAGAGTTGATATCAGCACCAGGGAGGGTATGTTTTGGCATTTTTAACATTGTTTTTAAATCTATTTCTAATCATAATGTAGTCAATTTGATTTCTTGTTCTATCTCCAGGGCTTTTCCATGCATACAGTTTCCTAGGGTTATGTTGAAAGAATGTGTTGCTAACAATAAGACACATAATAATCAGGTTTCATGAAATAACCCACATTTTGACGACACCTCTGAAACACTCCCAGTTTAAACAGCGCAGGGTTCTTGGCATAAGGCCAATCCCGTGAAACACGTAGAATATTCAACATTGAACTGGCTATGGTGTAATACATTTAAAATTATGAACTTAATCTTTGACCCGTAAATTATATACCGCATATAAATAAACATTGAAATCTGCTGTACAATCTCCAGAAGAAAAATTTTTTTGTTGGGTGGACATGGTGATAAGGTTATATGCTAAATCTCATAGTTTTCCCTCAGCTGGTTACTGAGATATAGATTTTTATATGGAGGCAAATGTGAATGCACTATACACTTTGATCTTAGCCAAAAGGCAGAGAAGCGATCTTTCTTTACATATGTTGTTATGGCTGATTAAATTCTGAATGACTATTTATGATGCTGTACCAGGAACTGATACTTTCTACCTGTCCACACCACACAAACAAAAAGACTCAAGAAAATAGATAATGAATGCCAGAGATACATCCTGTTGTGCCATGAGATACCTTCAGGTCTTTCCTTCTATGGATGGTACAAAACTGGCCACAGCATGTGATTATCTCAAAGTGAAGCCCAATATTTGACAACCACACCACATTACCCTGTCAATACCTACATGAAATTGACAGAGGGGCAAATCATGGATGGGTCATGCCAAAGAAGCCAACAACCAAGTATGCAAATTCATAGACATCAATCTTTAAAGAGGGTGAATACCAGTGCCCACAGATGCCTGCACTACACTCTCTGTCCATATGAATCTTGACGAAAGTTGCAGAGAGCAAGATCCCACCACAATGGACACTGAGGTTAAAAAATAAAATAGATAAAACCACTACAGATGGCAATGTAACGGTGTTTATGTAGGCTCTGTCAATACTTACCACCCAACTCCACACAATGATATTGTCAAGACGAAGAGCCAAAAATATAAATTGCAAAATGTTGACTGCACAAAACAGCTCCAGCTGAAATAAAAATTAAAGTAATAGTTAGTAGCATACATCAATTAATTACATGTAAATGTTCAGTAAAAAACAAAACATTTTATGCTAAACTCAAAACTACTCTCATTTTTATAAGGAATTGTGCTCTATCTTAGGAATCCTAGGCACCAGGTGGAGGAAATATCAGGCTAATGCCTGAAAAAGGTTTACCTGAGGTTCTATTGGTTCCCTCATCACCACTTTTGACTTCATGCACTCTGATCAAGGGTGCTTATTTACTTTACAATCATCACTTGATTCATTTAATTGCCCTGCCCCTCTGAGGGAATTTCCATTACCTGTCTGCTTTCCACAGTAGCCTGGCTGGCAAACCTATCAGCATGTTCATTTACTCTTACACGTCTGTCTTGACACAAAAATGGAGCTGATGTTTGTCAGCTTTGGCCCCCTCAGAGACTCCAGCCGCTGTCTTCAAGTCCAGCCTATCTCAATCTTCCTGAGTATACTCACTGAGTTACTGAAAAGCATGTCTGGGGGAAGTCTTGTCTCTCCAGCCGCTGTCTTCAAGTCCAGCCTATCTCAATCTTCCTGAGTATACTCACTGAGTTACTGAAAAGCATGTCTGGGGGAAGTCTTGTGTCTCCACCCGCTGTCTTCAAGTCCAGCCTATCTCAATCTTCCTGAGTATACTCACTGAGTTACTGAAAAGCATGTCTGGGGGAAGTCTTGTCTCTCCACCCGCTGTCTTCAAGTCCAGCCTATCTCAATCTTCCTGAGTATACTCACTGAGTTACTGAAAAGCATGTCTGGGGGAAGTCTTGTGTCTCCACCCGCTGTCTTCAAGTGCAGCCTATCTCAATCTTCCTGAGTATACTCACTGAGTTACTGAAAAGCATGTCTGGGGGAAGTCTTGTGTCTCCAGCCGCTGTCTTCAAGTCCAGCCTATCTCAATCTTCCTGAGTATACTCACTGAGTTACTGAAAAGCATGTCTGGGGGAAGTCTTGTCTCTCCAGCCGCTGTCTTCAAGTCCAGCCTATCTCAATCTTCCTGAGTATACTCACTGAGTTACTGAAAAGCATGTCTGGGGGAAGTCTTGTCTCTCCACCCGCTGTCTTCAAGTCCAGCCTATCTCAATCTTCCTGAGTATACTCACTGAGTTACTGAAAAGCATGTCTGGGGGAAGTCTTGTGTCTCCACCCGCTGTCTTCAAGTCCAGCCTATCTCAATCTTCCTGAGTATACTCACTGAGTTACTGAAAAGCATGTCTGGGGGAAGTCTTGTCTCTCCACCCGCTGTCTTCAAGTCCAGCCTATCTCAATCTTCCTGAGTATACTCACTGAGTTACTGAAAAGCATGTCTGGGGGAAGTCTTGTCTCTCCAGCCGCTGTCTTCAAGTCCAGCCTATCTCAATCTTCCTGAGTATACTCACTGAGTTACTGAAAAGCATGTCTGGGGGAAGTCTTGTGTCTCCACCCGCTGTCTTCAAGTCCAGCCTATCTCAATCTTCCTGAGTATACTCACTGAGTTACTGAAAAGCATGTCTGGGGGAAGTCTTGTCTCTCCAGCCGCTGTCTTCAAGTCCAGCCTATCTCAATCTTCCTGAGTATACTCACTGAGTTACTGAAAAGCATGTCTGGGGGAAGTCTTGTGTCTCCAGCCAGGCTATTGCTTTAGTTACTGCCATGACCTCCATAGACCACTGATTGTCAAAGTGAAGGCACAGCAGCCTTCCTTCACAGTTCTTCATAAAAGTCCATGTATGCCAACGAATATTTGCTGCTGAACCAATGATCAGATATAAAACCACCCCTATGCCTACTCCATCTGGGAAACAACCACTGTCTCCATACCATAATTCAAACTGCATTTATCAATTACAGAGTGAGTGCTAAATAATTTACATAGGTAGAACGGAAAGACAATTAACAAATCAAGTAACCAAACATATACCAGTGTGGGAGGAACAGAGAATTAATCAGTCTTCAGGAATCCCTGTGCAATCCGTAGGCTATAAAACGCCCTTCTCAGCGATTTCTCAACATTCCATAAACTAAGGACATAAAGTTGAAACAGAAAAAGTGTTTTGTACTCTGTATTCGACGAACAATAATCGTTTGCTTATATATACTGAAGCCTTAGCAATTAGGTGGTTCCCGCCAGTTTTGTGCAAACAGAAAGATTTTATTTGAAATTTGAAATTACCATGGGGATAACAAATGCTCCACATTCGAACAATACCTTATACTATGTGTTCTAAGTGCTTCAGCCACAGTATTATTCATTTATTCACTACATACGATATATATGTCAAAGACAATAGATGGCACGAGGGGAAGTCAATAAGTAAGTCACAAATGGCTGTAGAAAAATAACTGAATATGATAACTTGAAACCAGTTTATTTGTATACATACATTGTCCCTTTATTTCTCAACATAATTTCCACCAACATTGATGCACTTATCCCATCGTTTTATCAGTCCTCCCAAATCGGCCGCTCTGTTTTCTAAACCACGTTTCCATTTCACATTCAACTTCGGCGCTATTCCTGAAACGTCTTCCACCAAGGTGGGTTTTCAGTGGACCACAAAGGTGGAAATCGCTAGAGGCTAAGTCGGGGCTGTAAGGTGGATGTTCCAGAACTTCCCACCTTAGTTGGTTAATTTTTTCCTGAGTTAATCGAGCCGTATGTGGTCTGGCATTGTCATGAAGAAGCAACACTCCTCTAGTCAGCAGTCCTTGAAAGTTCAATTGATCATGCACTATACTGTATGCTGAACCATGTGAGCACCCTATTGCAGATGCTACAGTCTATCGTTACTCGCCTGTCACCTCTAATCATCTCCTCCACCTGCTGCATGGACGCTTCTGTTGCAATCTCAACAAGATGACCAGATCGGATTTCATCAACAATTTCAGATCGTCCTTGAGAAAATTTTTCTACCCAGCTAAGCACTGCATTACGGGACAAAAATTTTTCAGTATAAACAGGAAGCATTTCCATATGAATGGCCTTTGCAGGCAGTCAAAAGGACAAAAAACGCACAACATCACGTTGCTCTTTGGTTGTACACTCTGTAAGTACAGTCACCATTTTGTTTATGCACTGTGCATGTGCATAAGACACCTAGCGCCACCTGATGAGCGAGAATATAAAGTTTGATGTTGCTGTCACCTAATGAGACCTGTAGAAAACACCAACTATATTTACCTGCCATAACACAGAACTGTGTCACTTGCTTATTGACTCGCCCTCGTACTACCTGCTTTCTGTTAAGAGCCGAATGTTGGGTGGTGCTCACCAACCCCCCACATAGTGCCAATGGCTTCGGGCAGAGGAAATGCAACCTAAAGACTAAATGTCATGGCAGGGCAGACCAGACCAGGCCCTAAGCCTTGGTTGGCAAATGGTCTAGGATCGAAGCTCCAAGAGGTGGACAGTTAGAGCATTGCTTTGCTGATCAAGCAGCTTCTGCAGCTTGTCTTGTTCCAGATGTATTGGTATTACCTTTCCTCTGGAGTAAAACGGTGGGATCTTGCTGCATGGGCAACACGTGGTCTATACAATTCAGCCCAGGCTTTGTGTTATGGAGAGGTGCAACTCCATCCCTGGTCTTAACTGGTCTCGGAATCAAAGTGAGAGGAAGCATTTACGGGTTATAAGATATTTTCATTGTGAAACATATTGACAGCTGAAAGAAAAATTCTGTGAACAGAATCAACCACTGTTTATTGCCTTCACCAATCCCACAAAGGCATTTGATTTGGCCAGTCGAGAGGGTTTGTTCAAGGCACTAAAGAAGACTGGGTGCCCACCAACTCTTCTGTCCATTGTGGAATCGTTCCACACAGGCATGAAGGGTATAATCAAGTTTGATGGTGCAACTTCAGAAGAGTTTGAAATCAAGAGTGGAGCTAAGCAAGGTTGTGTACTTATATCCACCCTCTTTGGAATATACTTTTAAGTTCTACTGAAATATGCCTTTCATGATCTGGATGGTGGTATATACATTCACTCACTCTTACATGGCAATGCTCAGAGATTGAAGGCCAAGACCAAAATTAGGAGGATACTGATCAGAGAATTGCTTTTTGCAGATGCTGCTTCAATTACAACCCAATCTGAGGAAGAATTACGTCTACTATCTGCATTCTCCAATTCTTGTTATGAATTTTGTTTAATAACAATTAGTAAAAATAAGACACAGATTATGTCACAAGGTGCACACAGGGTACCATCAATCTTTATTGAGAAGGCTAAACTGGAGATAGTAGACCATTAACATATCTAGGATCAGAGGTAAACATTAAATTATCGCTAGATAAGGAAATCAACATCAGGATTGGTAAGGCAGCAACAACAATGACAGGTTAACAAAAGAGTCTGGGAGAACAGGAAGCTTACAATCAAAACAAGTGTCTGTGTCCTTAGTACTCTTCTTTATGGCAGTGGTCAACTTACTCACACCAAGAAAAACGCTTTAACAGCTTTCATATGCGGTGTCTGCGAAGAATACTTGGTGTTAAGTGGCAAGACAAAGTCACAAACACTGAAGTATTGGAAAGATTGGGTTGTATGACAGTTTGTTCCGTGCTAAGTTTTCGTAGACTTTCGGACACATTAGGATGGATGGATGATGGTAGAATACCAAAGGACATCTTTTTTGGTGAATTACAAATGGGTAAAAGATCTAAGGGTCGGCCTCTACTACGATACAAAGATGTGTGTATGCGGGACATGATTGATACAGGCACTCATATTGCACCTTGGGAGCAAGTTGCATGGAGGGCAAAGATCAGGAATGCAATAAAGACAAAGGAGAAAATGATTGCAAATAGGTCACACACTGAGGGTGTGAAATGTCAGATGTGAGTGATGGTGAGAATGAATATATGTTCCCATGCATCCATTGTGGACCAACATTTACAGTGAATCGGTCTGAGCATTCACATTTGCTATCCACATGGGTTGTAGTTATTATGCCTTTTTTGAAGTACAATGTAACAATGTATGATATATAACTGCAGTATGTACTTGACTAGATGCAGTGAAATGCCAGGCAATAAATAGTGCAACATATTGTTTGTGGCTTCTGTGTTTAAATTCATTAAGGAATATATACTTTTGAGTTACATACTGTATTAAGAAAATGTGACATTATATTATTAATTGTAAAAAAAAAATATATCAATCAAAGTGTGATACTTTTTACATGAAAATGTACAGTTCAAGATGATTCCAAGATAAACCCAGCAAACGATTGGAGGATTTAACTGTAAAAATAAAAATGCTCAAGAAAATAAGAAGAGAAAATAATTAATCAACGTAGAGAAATACATGGGGCAAATAATCCAGCTGTATATCAAAAATAGCAAACAAACTAAACATCTGTGGTTTTGGACAAAAGGAAGTAGAAATTGCAAACTTTATAAAAACACACATTACAATTCTCTACAAAAGTAATGTTGGAAAAAACTGATTTCAGTGGAATACATACCTTGGACCATATAATGACACTAGTAAAGAATGTAATCAGAATGGGGAACACACTTTACATCTATGTGCTGAGCATGGTCTGTTTATAAAAAATCCATTCTTTAAACATTGACATAGTCACATTCAAACATGGGATAAATGGAAGGACCTCAACCAATCAACTGGAATCGATTTAATACTAACGAATCTGCCAATAGAGGATATGTAACAGACAATAAAGTCATAGCAATAATTAGTATAGACACAGACCATCGGCCTGTTGCTATTCCCGAGATACACGATGGGCCAAAAAGTACTTTGTGCAGTGACCTCAGAAGTAATCATTACCACAAAAAAAACAGAGGATGAAGAGATAAAAACAAAGTACAAAACAAGAGATGTGAATGACATTCGACCAACAATGAGAAAACTGGGAGAACATCCAAGCAAGATAACATTATTTTAAAACGACATTACTGAAGAAATTAGAATGTAAATGTGGTGTTATAAAGAAAAAGGGTGTAAAGCCCTAAGAACAATACGGTGGAATGAGAAAGTAAAGAATGCAGTAAAAGAGAAGAAGGTTCGTTTTAAGAAATGGAAACAAACAAGAAATGATTAAGACTATACTCTATACCTATGGGCCAGACATGACACCAAGAAAATTATAAAACGATCAAGAAAAGGATCAGGACTAAATAGGGAAATATTCTAAATGAACAGTTCTTCAAAAGTATTACAGCCATACACAAGTAAAGAATTACTCAATCCACAAACAACAAATGCGGTGTTGACACGATACAATCCTTCCTATGTAGAATATAATTAACTAAGTGTCTTAGAACAGAAAGTGAGAGAAGCAATTAAAATAGCCCCAACAACAAAGCTACAGGCAACGACAATATTGAAGTTGAAGCCAACAAAACTAGCCAGTTGGTAGGGATAAAATGGTTAACAAACACTTTTAACCAGGAATGGCAAAAGAGGAGAGCACAAAAGACTGGTAAAGAGCTGCGATTGTACCATGATGGAAGAACAAAGGCAGCAACAAACATAAAAAAGCAATACATACAGAGGGATATCTGTATTTAGCCATGTAGGAACAATGTATGCGAACATTACAGAACACAGAACAAGACAAAATTGCTTCTAAGTGGTGTGCAACTTGGCTTTAGAAAAGGATGAGTATGCATTTATGCCATTTTTGCTATGAGGCAGATGAGTGAATAATCTATAGAATACAACAACCAACTAAGTGCGACTTTCATAGATCAAGTGTGGCTTTCATAGATTGACAGAGTAAACAGGGATAAGCTGTGGAAAGTGCTAGATGAATACAGTTAACTAGGCAGATGTTGAATTACACCAGGACTATGTACCAAAAGAGCGATGGCATGACAAACTGGTGTCAAGTAATATCAGGTGTCAGACAAGGGTGTGTGTTACCACCACTTTTGTTCATAACCTATATGGATAAGATTAAAGAAGCAAATACACACCCTGAAAGTTTAAAAGAGCTACTGTTTGCAGATGATCAGAGTTTCCTATTTGAGAACAATGTGGATTTACAGCACCATATAAATTGTCTTGACAATTAACGTTAGAATTCTGATATGAAGATTAACATCAAACAGAAAGACTTTATGACAATTTGATGAAAAAATAAGGTAAATTGATTGATTGAGCAGCACACACAAAATGTGAACATCAGTAAATTCAAAAAGGACAAGTTACTTGTCGAAAAGCAAAGGAATATTGTGGTGTTGAATTGAGAATATTTGATACTTTGTTGTTTGATTTCATTATGAAAAGATGTACTGAAAATCCACAAAATGGTCCTTCTAAAAGACAAACAGCTAAACAAACTGTTGAACTTGCTCTCAATATTTCAGCGGATTATGAAATTAATATAGTGTAATTATTCTGATGAAAGTAAAATTTAATTTGATTATCATTTAAGTGGTTACAATTGTGATTCTGAAAAAGATCATACGACCTGGTCTTTCAGAGGTTTGATCTATGCTGCAGGAATGTGGGATTTGTCAAAGGTATTATATCAAGGCAAGTTTGATAAAAGTTGGTCCACAGCAAATATATTCATATACTTACATTTATTGAACAGAAATGTTCCAAGAATATTCCAGAATCCATTTCTACTTAAAGTTAGGCCAATGAATTTTTGGAACATTTCCTCAAATATGATTTCTTCATAGTTTGTGTGGGCAGACAAACAAATGTGCTGAACAAGTAAAAAGCCAACCAGCAATTATGTCAAAAATTATAAAACCATAACAGTTCCAGAGATGAAAGCACTCTCTCAGCTGTGCCTTCAAATTAAGAGCAGTGTGAGTAAACCATATTATGAGTATAAGTGGTCAAGCTTGTCCAAAAACTTTGTTTTTTTTAAACTCCGGGCTTTCATGCAGCAATGGAACGCTATCATTTTCTTACTTAAGGACCTTCTTTCAGCTTGTTGATTTGAAGGACCCCCACTCTGGTAAAAACAAACTATATAAAGTAAGGCCCTTGCTGAATACAGTGCTTGCAAAATTTCAGTACTGTGTTGCTTTGGTTTACGTCGTTTTGCTATAACGTTGTCACAATGTGACATAACTTCACTTTACGTCGCTACATTCCACCATAACGTCATCACCCGTGTATACACCTGTATAGTGTTTCGCTATACGTCATTTCACTTAAGTCGCATTTTCTAAGAGCTTAACCCCTGACGATAACTGGGGCCTTCCAGTATTATTATTGATCCTCTCAATACTTGAGTGTGGATGAGAGTATGATTCTCTCTAAAGCATACTTGCTTTCAAAGAGTACATGAAGTTAAAGTTTTTAAAGTAGAGGATAAAGGCTTGTAGAGCATGTGAAGCAAGGTCAGATCTTTTCTAAATTTGGAAATTTACACTGAAAAAAAAAATAGAGGATGTGGATGTAGAATTGAGTGTTGTTAGTAATGCCATAATCAGAAGATAATTTTACGTATAATAATTAGACCTGTTTATATTATACCAGTTTTTCCCCACATGTACTTTGTGCATTTTTTGCTCAAGAACCCAGAGGAATGGGGTTTTATGTGCTTGGTGGCTAGAGTTTACAGAGTAAATGAGTGTAGCCAGCTACAAATTATTTGTATTTAATTTTAAACTATAAGTAGCTTGGTGATTTGAGTGATCTTCTCTTTTCCCACTGGCTGTAAACGTGCTAATCTTTCCTATATGCATCCTGAAGGGTGTCTTAATAGTGAGAGAATATTAGCGTTTAATTTACGTTAGTACATTGAAAATTATATTTTTAGTATTCCTCACAAAAATACCAGATGCATACAATGTAGAAGTGAGGAATCGTCTTGGGGTCTTGATGTCTGTACAAGAGGAAATGACACCTGATGAACTGACAGTACAAGCTAGAGATATCTTGATAACCGCAGCCAAAGATTTAATTCTGACTAGGATTAAGCAACATAAGCCATAGATTACACCATGCACGTTAGAATTTATAAAACGAAAGGAACTGAGAAAGAAAGGAGAAACCGATAACTGTAGGATGAAGTATAAATCTTTAACAAAAGAAATAGGAAAGAACACAAGAAAGGACAAAAACCAAAATATGCAAGATTGTTGTATTAAAATAGAGCAATATCATAAGAATGGAAGAGATTACGAAATGTTCAAAGAAATCAAGTTATTGACAAGAAATGTTCAACCTCAATTAAATGTTATCTGTGACAAGTTGGGAAATACCTTAACAGAATCTAGACAAATTCTATAAAGATGGCAGGAATACTGCAGTGGAATATATGATATGAAAGACTGTGAGGATTTGAATGATATATATGAACTAATGACAGCAGAGACAAAACCTGAAGAATGGTAAATCACCAGAATATGATGATACCAGCTGAACTAATTAAAGCGGGAGGAGAAGAAAGCATACAAATCTATCACACATTGTGTAAAAAGATATGGAAATATGGTATATGGCCAAAAGATTGGAAGAGAACTATCTTCATTTTCAATACCAAAAAAGAGCAACCTGAAATTATGCACCAACTATAGAACTAGATCACATACTCAACATGCGTTTAATAATAGAGAAGTGCAGAGAATTTAATGTAAACCTATTCTCATGTTTTTGTGGATTATTCAAAGGCATTTGACTGTGTACATCAGAAACTTTGGGAAATCATGAGGAATATGGGCTTTCCATCACATGTAGTACAACTCATAAAAATGCTCTATCTAGACCAACAAACAGCGGTTAGAATAGATGGCGAGACATAAGATTGGTTTGACATCAAGCAAGGAGTCCGTCAGGGCTGTGTGCTGTCACCCTATCTGTTTAACCTGTACACCGAAAATATAATGAGAAATGTCAGAGATGATATAACCAGGGAGCAATGATCATCATCATCATGCGCCATGCCGATAAGTGTGGGCAGTCATGTTTTGCCATCTCACTCGATCACCAGAGTCGTGGATCAGCTCTGTGTTTCTGTCTCAACCATGCCACGTGGCCAAGCCATCCAGGTATTTAATTCTTGGTTTTCCCTTTGGTCTCCTCCCTTTGATCTTGCCAGTTGTCACCAAGTTCTCCAATTCATTTCTTCTCATAACATGCCGAAAAAACTTACTACGTCTAATACCTCTAATCAGTTTACGATCGTCATTTGTTTCTTGTAGTACTTGTTCATTGGTTTTTCTGTCTGTCCATGGTATTCTTTGCATTTTCCTCAGAAACCACATTTCCAATCCAATCAGATATTATTCAGCTTGTCTGCTCATTGTCCACTTTTCACATCCATATAAAAGTACAGGTTCTATGTAGCACTTCAACACTCTTTTTCTCATTTCAATTGATCATTGGTCAGTATGTTTTTCATCTTGCAAAAGACTACCTTTGCCATGGCAATTCTTGTTCTAATCTCTTCAAGGCATCTACCATCAGATGTTATGACTGTTCCAAGATAGCTGTACCGATTCACTTTTTTAAGAATATGCCCATTTACTTGTATATTACAATGTGGTATTTCTTCCTTCCTAGTGACGACCACAATCTGTGTCTTCTTACAATTCAATTCTAATCCTAGTTGTTCACTGTGTGCAACAACCGCATCAACTAAATTTTGCAGGTCCTGTTCATTGTCTGCAATCAAGACTGTATCATCTGCATATCTAATGTTATTGATGTATCGTCCCCCAATGTTGATTCCTTCCATATCTTCTATATTTCTGAAAATATTTTCACTGTACAGGGAAAACAGATCTGGAGACATTACACATCCCTGTCTCACATCTCTCTTAATAGGATGATATTGTCCTACTTCATTATCAATTCTTATGGCAGCTTGTTTCCAGTATATGTTTTTTACAAGTCTAAGGTCTTTTCCATCAATTTGTAGATCTTCAAGCATCCTTATCATGTCAACATGTCTCATTTTATTGAAAGTCTTTGTGTAGTCAATAAAGCAGAGGTGTAGATCTTTGTTTACTTCTATAGAATATTCAATTACTGTTCTCAGTATGTGCTCAGCATTTACTGTACCCTTGCCTTCTACAAACCCACATTGTTCCTCTCCTATTTCGGGTTGTATTTTCTTCCTAACTCTTTGCAGGGAGCAATATGATGCCCTAAATATCGGTGATCATGAAATACCAGAGATTCGATATTCTGATGATACAGTATTACTATCCACATCATAGAATGGTATAGAAAACTTAATAACCTCAACCCAAAGAAATAGTGAGAACCACAACTTATATCTTAACATAGCAAAAACAAAGATAATGCATACAGATAAATCTACTATTTTTTCCCCCCGCGTTTCCATCCTATTTCAGGATATTACGGTCAACACCAGCATCTTTCAGCTGTATGTTGATTCCTAGGCTAGATTACGCTCATCAGCACGCCACGACTTTCTGAGCGACCGGCTCCATACTCTCATAAGTCACTGGCGCGACTCAAACCACTTCTAATTCTCGTGCGCTCATGTCAACCACGAGAGTATTCGGGATTAACGGAGAAAGCTGCTAACTCCTCGGCCAGGGAGCCGGCTAAATCTACTATGGAGAAAGAAATATATGTTAATGAGGAAATATTGGAGGTGGTGGAAAATTTTGAATATCTTGGGTCATTGATTACCAACAATGGTGACACAATGAAAGAAATTAAATGACTATCAAATGCTCCTCAAAGACTAAAACAACTGAATAAATTATGGAGTGGGACAGACAGAACTACAAAAACTAGATTTTTTAGAGCATGCATCTTTCCCATTGCAACATACGCCTGTGAGACCTGGACACTTACTAAACAAGCTGAACAGCACATAAATGTTTTTGAAAAAAATTTTATAGACGGGTCCTAAGAATATCTTGGGTAAAGAAAAGAACAAATGCACTCATACTTCAAGAGCTGAATATTGAAGAGAGTTGGCTATTAAAGACGATAAAACAAAGAAAATTGATATATTTTGGTCACTTGAAACGTCATGAAAGTTTGGAGAGAACAATAATGGAGGGGTATATGCCTGGGAAGAGAGGGAGAGGAAGACCAAAGAGAAGATGGGTGCAGAATGTGGCGGATGATCTCCAGATGGGTGTATCAGACGCAGGACATCTTGCTTGTGATCGAGAAGTTTTCCAGAAGGTTGTTATAGGAGCGAGGTTCTCAAAAAGGACATGCTACTGAATGAATGAATAAATTAATTAATTCCTAGAAGAAGGTGATAATTGATGTTGCATTACCCCACTGTTTGTTTGACCTATTCTGCTCTTAATCTCTATCATGCATCTTCCATTTGATGTTATAATTGCCTCTAGGTATTTAAATTCATCAACTTAGTTAAGCATTTTCCTTTCTATTGTCATCTCACATTTTGGTGTCATCTTTTTCTTTGATATAAACATCATTTCTGCTTCCTTGATATTCAGGGAAAGTCCTATTTTGCACTACAATGTCTAAAAGTTTTAGATCTTTTGCATCTTCTGTCATAAATACTATGTCATATGCATAATTTAGATTGTTTATAAGAAAGAACAGATGGTTCAATCAAAAATGTGAAGAAGCAGTCATTAGGAAAAAGAATGCCAGACATTTATGGTTAAATGACATCAATAACATCGAAAAGGAAGAGCATTATAGAAATGAATGTAAAGAGACTACAAAAATAGTCCGACAGCAGAAGCGAGAATATATAAGTAATATAATCAAAGATATGGAAACTAATCACCAGAAAAATGAATCCAGAAAGTTTTTTAAAGAACTGAAGTCAATGAAACAAGGGCACCAACAAAACACATATGGTTTAAAAGACAAAAATTGGAATATGATAAATACCAATGAGGAAATGTGCAACACATGGAAAGAATATTTTGTTCAATTACTAAATTGTGAAGCTCCAAGTAACACTTTCCCACAGGAAGAGGTTCTAACATGTGAACCACAAATTGAAGAACCTACATTTGAAGAAATCCTATATGTAACCACACGACTTAAAAACAATAAGGCAACTGGGACTGATGGAATTGCTACTGAATTTATAAAGGCAGGTGGCCATGCATTACATCTAAAGCTATACGAACTAATAATAAAAATCTGGAGGACAGAAGAATTACCCCATGACTGGAAAGAATCATTATTGATACCTATCTTTAAGAAAGGAGACAAGTTCCAATGTGAAAATTATAGAGGAATATCATTACTGTCCACAAGCTATAAGATACTATCCGCAGTATTACCAAATAGACTAAAACCATATTCACAAGACATATTAGGTGACTACCAGGCGGGTTTTAGACAAAACAGATCAACAATAGATCAGATATTTATCTTACGACAAATAGCCGAGATTAATTGGGAACATAAAAGAGATCTCCATAACATTTTTGTGGATTTTAAAAAGGCTTATGATAGTGTCCATAGGAATAGTCTATGGAATGCTATGCAGGAATTTGGAATACCAAGGAAGTTAATCAACATGACCAGACTATGCATGGAAGATACTTATAATATAGTAACATATAAAGGCAGGAAATCAGACCCTTTCCAAATAACATCTGGCTTGAAACAGGGTGATGCACTATCGCCGCTACTCTTCAATCTGGCTCTAGAGAAAGTTGTAAGGAAGGTAAAGGAGGAATGCGATATTGGAGGAACATCCAAGCTGCTTGGTTATGCAGATGATTTAGATATAGGGCAAAGTGAACAAAAGACATTGGAAATATTGACTCACTCAAAGGAAAAAGCCCAACAGATGGGGCTGGTTATCAACCAAGATAAGACAGAATATATGGTAATTTCAAGAGACGGAATGGCTAAAAACTTTGGCCACATACAAATAGATAATATGACCATTAAAAGAACGGAAACATACAAATACCTGGGTACAATCTTCAACTGCTCCAACCTCATAAGGGAAGAAATACAAACTAGAATCAACTCCGGAAATAAGATATACTATGCACTACAACATCTACTAAAATCAAATGCGCTATCTCATAACACCAAAATCACAATATACAAAACACTGATCAGACCAGTTGTGCTGTATGGCTCTGAAACCTGGAGTACAACGAAAAAAGACGAAGCCTTGTTACAAACCTTTGAGAACAAAATTTTAAGATGCATCTTTGGACCCATTAGGGATACACAAAGTGGAGAGTGGAAAAGAAGAAGTAACAAAGACATTTATGATCTGTTTAAGTCCCCGCTAATCACTGGTATCATGAAGGCTAATAGACAAGAATGGAAGATAATAGGGAAACAAAACTCGCTTACACTCAGGAAATAAATGACTGTAGACCCCGAGGTAGACCAAGAAGATGGTGGAGAGATAATACATATACAGACCTACAAGCACTTGGAATCAACGACTGGCAAGAGAAGGTTCACCAGAGAGATGAATGGAGACGGATTGTATCTGCAGCAAAGAACCTCAAAGAAACGCTGAAGAAGAAGAAGTAGATATTATAACTTCCAACTCATGTTTCTGGACACTTTTTGAGCCGGTCTCCCTGGCCTAGGCATTAACGTCTTTCTCCGTAATCCCGTATATTCTCGTGAGTAACGTAACCTGCGCGAGAATCAGTAGCGGTTCTTGCCACGTTGGTAACTTATGGGGTATGTGAGCCGGTCGCTCAGAAAGCAATGGCAAACTACTGAGCGTAATCTTGCCTAGTACATCAACAACAGCTGAAAGATGCTGATGCTGACTGCAATGTCCTGTAGGGGATATGCAAAAAAAAAAAATACTACTTCCATATTGACCAAGAAGAGATCTAGTGACAAAGCACATCCTTTTCTTACTCCTTGCTCTATTTGTTCATAACTGCCCTCTTTATTTCCCATTTTAATTGCTGCTATTTGTTTCCAGTAAATATTCTTTACTATCTTGAGATCTTTCAAATCAATGTTGACATCTTCCAACATTTCAATTATTTCATTATGTTTTACTCTATCAAAAGCCTTGGTATAATCTAGAAAGCACAAATATATGTCTTTTTGTGTTTCTACTGATTTCTCTATTTGTGTTCGCAACGTGCATGTTGCATTATTTGACCATCAACAAATCCATTCTCATTAATAATTTCCATTTTAATTTTCACTCGTGTTTTTCCCATTATAATTTGGAGTAGAAACTTAGTGACATGTTTTATGAGGTTGACTGTACAAAAAACTTTGCGTTCAATTGCTCCTCACCTTTTTTGGTAAAGCCATAAATTTTGCTGCTGGCATCTTGCCATAAGTTCGTTTGTCAATTGTGTTTCAAGAAAGGCACAAAACGGCATAAAACCCATGGCAGCAGTGAATGTGAATTGACAGACCTATTTGCTAAGTAAATATTCATCCACAATGGGTGTGTGAGAATGTGTGAACACATGGTCGTTTCCAATATCACGCACCATGTGACATCTCACACGCTCAGTGTCTGACCTATCTGGAATCATTTTCTTCTTTGCTTTTATTCCATTCCAGATCTTTTCCCTCCATGCAGTGCAATCAGGGGGCACTTGCTCCCAAGGTGCAAAATCAATGCCTGTGTCATTCATTCATTTCTTTTCCTACTTTAGCATTGGTGTGTGTGAATGCGTGAACACATGGTCGTTTCCAATATCACGCATCATGTGACATCTCACACGCTCAGTGTCTGACCTATCTGGAATCATTTTCTTCTTTGCTTTTATTCCATTCCAGATCTTTTCCCTCCATGCAGTGCGATCAGGGGGCACTTGCTCCCAAGGTGCAAAATCAATGCCTGTATCATTCACTAATTTCTTTTCCTACTTTAGCATTGAAATCTCCACGTATAATTTTATGTCTTATGATTTGGACTGAATTATTGCCATTTTCTACTTCATCATTACCAGTTTTGTATTTCTTCATCACTACTGCTTGGTGCTGCTGTATATACTTATATAATATTTATATCTGTTGTTTACCTTTGATTTTGACCATAACTTAATCTGAAATACACCAATAACCATTTACTGACTTAGCTGTTTTTTCATCAATAGTAGTCCTACTTTTTTTCTGATTATATTCTCCTGACTAAATTATTGTGTTTGCCAACTATAATTTTACCAGATCCCTTCCATCTTATCTCACTCATGCCTAGGATATCAATTTTCTTATTTTTCATTTCTCTTATTACATCATTCAACTTTATTACTCAGCTAGTGTCTTGACACTATAAGTTCCTATTTTAAACTTATTCATTTTAGTATTGCCATCAGTCGCTTGATGATATTCTGGTGTCACCTGTGGCTCGTGTTAGTCCCTACCAGGCATGGCTGTTCTAAGACCGTCATTAACATCATTATCTTTGTGGAAATGCATGAATTCTTGGGATGATGGTTTCCCCTTACTTTTCACATCTACATAGGGTATTTTACCCTGCCTTTTACAGCCTGGTTGTCAGGATAAGTGAGTGCCCTGCTCAATTCAACTGCACTGTGGTGTGTTTCACATCCTCTACCAACTAGAGGTCAAAGCATACTAAAGAAAATCTGACAAAATATTTGTTTTTGATTTTTACAAAGTGTGTTATTTAGTCACTATGAAAGTAATATGCTTGCAACTGTTTTCATTATCATCACTGGGCCTGGTGCTGATATCTTCTGGATTGAAACAGTTAATTCAAAATCATTAGCCATTTGCAGTAACATTCCTACTATTATAATATAAGTATCGTCTGAAGTGACAGCTTTGAAAACAATATTTATCTTTGAAAAGTATTCATAAAGAAAGGCAATAAAGTGAAAACAAAGCAACATGCAAGTTTCATACCTCACATGATCTGTCATTCTTAACGCACCAAATACAAGCTCCAATACAGAATATTGACAGAATGAACAATGGGATGAATACAAGTAGCCATTCATGACCTCCAGATTCCAGATTGATAACAACCAGTAGCTCAAACATAAGAAGAGCTAAATGTTCTCCACAAGACAGGACCATGGCTTTGAATTGATTGGAACTTCCTGTTTCTGATCTGAAATAGTAATGCAATACAACTAGTGTTACAAGTCGAGTAGTACAAACATGAAAGACAAAAGCCTATATTTTCTTCTTTCATGTTTGTTAAATGAACCATAATTCACATCCATAAGTTGCCATACAGATGTGAAGACAGATTATCTTGTGTAATTTGCAATAGCTGTCCTTTTAACCCTGTGTTTTTAAGAATTTGTTCTTTTGATCTCTTTTCAGTTGAACTCACTGTATGCATCCCATGATACCATTACATCTCAGAAACTTTCATCATTTTTGTCCATAATTCAGAGCCTGATACAAGCAAGATATACTAATGAGTATTTGTTTTTTCCACATCTCAATATATGTTATTTGATGACAATATTTCCTCCCGATTGTGTTTTTTGTGTGTTCCTTTTGCAATCCTAGATCTTATTGCGCAGCTTTACAATAACCATCCTATGCATTGGTCTGATTCAAATAAGGAATTGTCTTTGCTTGTTTAATGGTCTTTTTCTCAATGCCAACATTTATGCTTGGTGTTTGTTTGACAAGTGGGTTACATTTTGTTTTACTAGCATCTATCTTAATGCCAAACATTTTGGCTGTGTAATTTTTCTGGTCATACTCTGACTGTGTGATTTCTCTGCTCCTTCCTTCTATTGTGACATGGTCATCTGTAACTTTTATGGTACATGTTCACCAAAACCCAGAACAGGTTTTCTCAACAAGTGTGAGAAACACAATCAATACCAAACAGAACAAAGGCTGTCAATAACCACTTCCAGAACTGAAATGGGTATCCAAGACTTCATTTTAAAAAAAAAGTAACTACTGTTTCTGACTCTAGTCCATACTTCGAAAATTTCAGAATGGAAAGTTGTGGCATAAGCGTATGCCATTTATGATCTCAAACCTTTGGAAACTCAACTGGATCTATTGTCCAGGTCAGTCAGGGCAGCACAGAAATGACAGAGCTGATATGCTAGCTTCAAAAGCACATATAATTGGGACACTGAAAAAGGATATCGAGGGTGTACAGAAGGCAATAAATGGTAGCTTGGTGCTTGGTGACAAATTTCTTGATAAACATTTATGATTTTACAGCTACTGGGTTGGGAAACTTAGCATGAAATGGGTCATAATGAATGCAGGCAAGAATGCTTCCACCATACTAACCAGCTTACAACAACAACAATCAGCATTCACATCCGTCAAATTTGGTTGGGAGAGACTGAATGATGATGGACATGGCCTGAATGCAGTGATGTTGATTCATCATCATATATACATACCCAGGCATACCTTCTGGCCTAGAGAGACAACAGTGGAAGATAAACTTTATGGACTGCTGAGTGAACTAAAAAAAGACTTAGATCCATACAAGAGAAAACATTGCAGTTATAGATATGTTTCAAGCGAACAAATGAAGAAGAAGAAGATCATCATATATCATAATGTGAACACACCCATTAATTCTCCATCATCAAAATTACTTTAATGTGCATTATGAGCTTACTTTTATAGAATATCTATAAATTCCCATTTAAACATATTAGTAAAATATTTCAGTTCTGCTACATATATGTACTTTCCACATAAATAAATGAATATTTTACCTGTAAAGTGGGTTTCTGAACCATACTGAGCCACCAATAAATGCACCAATCACAACCAACAATTTCCAAATCCATATGGGTAAAAAGACAAACCAGTAGCTCCATTTAATGTTGTCATCAAGGCGTAAGGAGAATAGAATGGTGAAGATTAACAAGCAAGTGAACACAACAAATTTGCTGAAATACAAAATAAAATCATCCTAATTAGTTCAATTACATGAAGCAATCATCTCAATTTGTCAACTGTTCATAAACAATGCTTGGGGAAAAAAAAGTTAGTTGCATGTCTTTTACAGGACATCAGTCAACCCCATCATTTTTGGCTGTTGTGATTTCTAGGCAAGTTCATGTTCAGTATTCAGTAGTTTGCCTCTGCTTTTTGAATAACCAGCACTCATACCATTGTATGAAAACCTGCACAAGACTGTCTGCTTCCAAATCACCTGCAACTGTGTTTTGAATGTGTTATGCAGGATTGAGAATTATGTTCGTAACCCCCTCGTCACAGAGCAGGCAATGCGTGAAACCAACTTAATTCATAATTTATTATGTCAGTTCCTTGAATTAAATTTAAAAATACACAATGTTCACAAAAGTTGTAACTGAGGAACACAACAAAGACAAACTAAAGAATTCAAATACTCAGGGAATATAATATAAAAGCATTAAGAGATTATGACACAACACCAGCAAACAAACAAATGTAAAAATGTTAACATGCACTTTTCCTGTCGCAACATATGGATGAATCATGGGCACAGTCAATAAAGAATGTTAAATGCTTTTGAACTAATGTTAGTGAAAAATTCTTTGAATACCTTGTTGAAGAAGAATAAAAATACTGACATTTCCCAGATCTGAACATTGAAGAAAACTGGCTTAAGACAGCATCATGTATTGGAAACTAAAATACTTTGAACATATTAAACGTCACAGCAGTTTTAAAAAAAAAAAGTACTGGAAGGCATGGTCCCTGGAAGAAGCGGTGGAGGGCGACAAACATGATGGTGGACACAGAAAATCTAGGTCTCTGCATGAATGAATATATTCTTGATAAAACCTCTTTGCCAGACTTTTATGATATAACAGCCTTTCTTCTTTTGTATTACACTAATCATGTTTCTATGTTAATTCATTTCTTCCATGATATTATTTATCATCTCCTCAGTCAGCATAGTATCTACTTTCAAAGGTAGCCCAACATTTCTAATGTCTTTTAAAAAAATTATTTGTATTGGTGGTTGTTTATAAGCCTTAAAACGCTACAGGCCATATCCGTGTATGAAGGGTTCTTTTATACTTTTTGTACTCAGTTAACTATCATAAGTCACTGATAGTGTCAAATTTCATCTGCCTCTTCTTCCTTGCTTGCACTTAAACCTCCATGTTAATGTCTAATAATAGCAGTAGTTAGTTTCAGGTTCATGACATTCCCAACGTTTTTGGCAGAATGAAGCTGGTTAATGTCATATGCGTTTATGTTCATTACTGTAAGTTGGGCAGGACAGTATAAGGTGACTGACCATCATGTGGCTACTCTCTCTCTCTCTCTCTGCTGTGTACTGTTCATAATCTAAAAATGGTGACTTGTTCTTGCCTTGAAAGTTGATAAGCATATTTCATGTGACCAGGGCAGTCTCAGTTTTGTCTTGGAGGAAGCTTTTATATAAGTTTTTGCTGTTTCATAAGCTGTGTTGAAATATAGAGATCCGCTCAGCTTTGCAAGTCAATCTGCTCCCTCATTGCCTAGGATGTTGAATTTGTCAAAAAGTGTAATCACATTTCAATGGGCGCCGAGAAAATAATTTAGTCCTCTGGCTTCAATTTTTTCGCAGGGCAGTTGTTACTGAGACTGCATCAGTAAAAATCACTATTTGTCTCATAGAATTTATTTTGTTCTTAATAAGTGTTTCTGCTGCACCTCTGAAAACTTCTAGCTGGGTTACTGCATTAAAAAATCACAAATTAACGTCCGTTTGTTAGAAATGCATATTGGTGGTTAATGTTTATAAGCCTTAAAATGCTACAGGCCATATCCGTGTATGAAGGGTTCTTTTATACTTTTTGTACTCAGTTAACTATCATAAGTCACTGATAGTGTCAAATTTCATCTGCCTCTTCTTCCTTGCTTGCACTTAAACCTCCATGTTAATGTCTAATAATAGCAGTAGTTAGTTTCAGGTTCATGACATTCCCAACGTTTTTGGCAGAATGAAGCTGGTTAATGTCATATGCGTTTATGTTCATTACTGTAAGTTGGGCAGGACAGTATAAGGTGACTGACCATCATGTGGCTACTCTCTCTCTCTCTCTCTGCTGTGTACTGTTCATAATCTAAAAATGGTGACTTGTTCTTGCCTTGAAAGTTGATAAGCATATTTCATGTGACCAGGGCAGTCTCAGTTTTGTCTTGGAGGAAGCTTTTATATAAGTTTTTGCTGTTTCATAAGCTGTGTTGAAATATAGAGATCCGCTCAGCTTTGCAAGTCAATCTGCTCCCTCATTGCCTAGGATGTTGAATTTGTCAAAAAGTGTAATCACATTTCAATGGGCGCCGAGAAAATAATTTAGTCCTCTGGCTTCAATTTTTTCGCAGGGCAGTTGTTACTGAGACTGCATCAGTAAAAATCACTATTTGTCTCATAGAATTTATTTTGTTCTTAATAAGTGTTTCTGCTGCACCTCTGAAAACTTCTGTTTCAGTTTTGAAGTTATTACAAACTTGCCTGTGGTGACTGATGCAGAGTGGATTTGTTAGTTAGTGGCATTCTTTGCATTTTCCTCAGAAACCACATTTCCACAGCCAACAGATTTTTTCAGCGCGTCCGCTTATTGTCCATGCTTCACATCCATACAAAAATTACAGGTTCTATGTAGCACCTCAATACTTTTTTTCTCATTGCAAATTACATAATTATAATGGTCAATATGTTTTCTATCTTGCCAAAGACTACCTTCACCATGGTGATTCTTATTCTAATCTCTTCAAGGCGTTTCCCATCAGATGTTATGACTGTTCTGAGATAATTGTACCAATTCACGTGTTTAATAGTATTCCCATTTACTTGTATATTACATTGTGGTATAATATATGTAATGATATATATAATACTGGTTACATCCCCAAGGATTTGGCAACATCCATTTTCATCACACTACCCAAGAAGCCAAGAACTGTTGATTGTGAGGATTACAGAAATATTAGCTTAATGAGCCATATAACTAACATACTCCTCAAAGTCACACAAGAAAGAATTTAAAATAAAATAGATGAAGTAGCTGAAGAACAATTTGGGTTCCACAAAACCAGCGACACCAGAGAAGCAATTATCTGTTTGAGGATGTTAATTGAAAAATATATAGAAGTTAAGAAAAGTATATATGTTTGTTTTATAGACTACATGAAAGCTTTTGATAGAGTACAACATGGATGACTAATTACATGCCTTTAAGACGGAAAGGGCATCAGACTTAATAGTAACTTGTACTGGGAACAAGTGGAGACAATTAGATACGGAAATAATTATGCGTCAAACACAGAGATAAATATATGAGTACAGCAGGGATGCATGTTGTCCCCAAGTCTCTTCAACCTGTACACAGAAAGAATTTTTAAAAAGTCGAACGCCTGAACTTAATATCAATGGAAGAATCATAAACAATCTTAGGTATGCTGACAATACAGTGTTACTAGCACAAAGTTAGCAAAAGTTACAAAACCTGGTGGAACAAGTAAACAGGCATAGCGCAGAATATGACTTTGATATTAACATCCAAATATCGAAAACTATGATAATTAGCAGTGGAAACGAAAGATCATCAATGAACATCACAGTAAACGGTGAGATACTAGAACAAGTAACAAATTTCTCCTATCTTGGGCATGTAATAACAGATGATGGCAGACGTGAAACAGAAATAAAAAAAATAGGAATGGCCACAAATGCTTCGAAAATCATGAAATCAGTATTAATATCTAGAGAGATTAATACCATATTAAAATTCAGGATGGTAAAATGTTATGTAGGTATATTCAACAATTATATGGTGCGGAAGCCAGGACATTGAACAAGCAATTAGAAAGTCACAGAGGCCCTGGAGATGTGGATATACAGAAGAATATGTCGTATTTCATGGAAACAAAAACAATCAAATACAGAGTTTCTAGAAAAAAATGGGAATGAAAAGAGAATTGATGAGAGAAATAAAAAAGAGGCAAGTGAAATATTTCAGCTACATTAAAAGACATGATACTATAAAAACCATACTGGAGGGCAAGGTTGAAGGCAAGCGAGCAAGAGGTAGACAACATACAAGTAGGAGGATAACATCAAGAGATGGACGAACATCAATCTGATGTACAGTCGGGGTGAGAGACAGACAGTGTTGGAGATCCATTGCAATCAACCTTCATTGTGGAAATGGCACATGACTGATTGAAATTCTGATAAATTAAACAAACTGCAAAATCAAGCAACACAGAAGTATAACAGAAGCCCTGAAATCAACCAATTGGTCACATGGAAGATATAACAGAAATGAAATCAATGAAGGACAATGTAACAACTTACAGACAAGAGATCTTGAGATCTTGCAACGAGTTGAAAAGTATGAACCACCCCATTTACCAAAGAATAAACAACCTGGGAGTAGGCAGTCAAAGCATGTTGTACAAGCAAATGAAAACAAATGTAAAGTCTTAACTGGTGAGTTAAATTCACAAATGCAAAATAAAATACCAAATATACTGACAATTAGAATTGCCAAGCTAAAATTATAGGCACACCTCTGCTTATAAAGTGCAACTTAGTTAACAATACAACAGCATTTTATTTACTTTGGTGATTAATGAGTCTTTGGTCATGTGATGAGAAGCATTGGAGAACATAATGACAACTGGAAAGATCAAGGAGAAGAGAGGCAGAGGCAGACCAAGAGAAATTATGCTGGATGGATTGAGACAGTGTGTAACAAAGTTGACAGAATCCCACAATGTTTTGCTTAGATTGGGATAGACCTCTTTAAAACCTTTATGTATTTTTGTAGGATTTTATATTTCTCTCTCTCTCTCTCTCTCTCTCTCTCTCTCTCTATATATATATATATATATATATATATATATATATATATATATATATATATATAATGTATGCACACACACACATAGGGCGTGTCCATAGTAGAAAACTCCTAACAGATATACCTAATTTTGTGTGTGTGTATAAATATACCACAAGGGGATAGTGAGAGAGTTATTGTGTACAAGTTAGGGTACCTCGCCAAATCTACAAATTTGGCTAAGACAGTTTCTCAGTTTGGTCTGACTAAATAGTGGCCACGAACTCCCTGGACCGATCACTTCTGGTGAAGGAAAAATTGTGGTTAAGCTTCCTTTGTGCTAGAAACGTCACGGTAGAAGCATGTACTAGTAAAGGAACTAACATAGGCATTTCAGTATTGTGTGAAATTCAGAGGAAGTGGTGGTGAATGTGAATAAATATATTTAATATTGAATTATTCCTATGCCACGCAAATAGGTGATTTTACTAACACACGTGGGAAGAGTTTAAGACTAACATGGACGACTAGGGGAAACTATTCATTCTCACTATTTCTCCTTGTTGATTTTCTCACAATTCTCATCGTTGACTTTCTCACTAATTCTCAGTACTGATCTTGCTTGTAACCACATTAACTTTCAGTCTAGCATTATCTTCTTCTTCTCCTGCGTTCATCTGGAGTTTTTTCGGACGTGACTGCGTTGTGCCTGTTTACAGCAGAGCTGCGTTCTTGCGCCGTTAGGCAGACACATCCGACTTCTGCAGGCATTTGTTGACAGGTTAACCTTCCCGGGGAGCCTAGCATTATATTCTATAATGATAAATAAGTAATTTGTGTATATCTGAAAATATGTGTTACAGCAAGTAATCATTAAATGTATGCTAGGAATATAACTCTTAAGTGTGAATTGTGGTTAAGAGTGTTTCTGTATGCTATTGTTCCAATTTTAGATCTGACTCAATAGAAAATTCACTTTCTCTCGCTGCATTTATTCCGCAGACTCGACACCTTCAGCGTCAAGCTTTGAATGAGCCAAAACTTTGACTTAATGTGAAGCACCACTCACCTTACTACGATCCACAAATTGGTGATTAAACAACACCTATAGTAACAAAATAACATTTTACAGACAATACCTTGTCGCACAGTGTGTGCGAGTGAATAACTGACAATTCTAGAAAATTAGTTCAGAGTGAAGTCAACCCAACCGAGGAGGAGAGATCTGACGAACCTGCGTACCTACCTGGAGGACAAGTGTATCAGTTGAGTAGCCACATTTTCCCATTGGCCAACCTGCTAAACATTTTTAACATTTCAGACCCTAGCAGCTTTACATGATTTGAAATTTTCTTCAGTTGAACCAGAAGATAGTAGGATAATCAAAAACAATAGTTAGTAGTTTAGAGGAATTTAGGGAAGACCTTAGAGGAGTTTAGTTAGGTGGAAAGAACGCAGGCAATGAATTACCTGGGGATACGGTTTGATCAAAGCCTTGCTTATAATAAGCACATAGATCAGGTGATAACAAAGGCCAAGCGGGGTTTGGCTGCGATGCGGGTGATGGCGGCAGCAAACTGTGAGCAGCGCCATCTATGTCTTCTGTACGAGGGGCTGGTCATGTCTGTTTTGGAGTATGCAATGGCAATCCTGACTCTCAGCCGTAAGCAGATAGAAAGGATGGAAAGGATATAGAATGAAGCTATGCGCATTATTCTTGGATGTACAAGAGATACAGCATGCAGGGCGATGCGCTACCTTCTTGATTTTCCAACCATTGAAGAGAGAATACAAGTTTGCAGGGCACGTCCTACCGCAGAGTTAACGCAAACACACAACATCCACTGCATAGTGAAATTATGAAGGTGAAGGGCAGCAGGTTAAAAAGAGGACGGTCATGGATGGGTCAAGCCGAAGACATTCTTCAACATGTGTGTTCACTCGAGGACTTAGAACCTGGCGAGGAGTGGGTGCAAGTGCCAACAGATTTCTGCACATCCTTTTCAGTTTGCATCCAACTAGATAGAAAAGGCAGACAAGAAAATCCAGCTGCTGTGGAGGCTGAAGTACAAGCATTGATTTTCGAGAATTCGCTAGACGGTGATGTGGTCATCTACACAGATGGGTCGGTCGTCCGACATGTGAGAAGCTCATGGGCCTTTACAGCTCGGGCCGGAGGGAGAATTGTGAAGGAGGACTCTGGTGCTTTCACTGAAACCACAAGTAGCCTGACTATGGAAGTCATGGCAGTAAGTAAAGCAATAACATGGTTCGAGACACAGACATTCACTAGGGCATGTTTCCTTAGCGACTCAATGAACATGATCAAGAGGATAGAGGAGAGGTCGATCCGAAGAGAATGGTTGCTGCCTCTGGAGCGGTCTCGGCTGGCAAAGATTAGTTTCATCTTCGTGCCAGGGCATGCGGGAGTACAAGGAAATGAGCGGGCTGACAAGCTAGCAGGTGAGGCTACTGTGGAGGGCGGACATGCCATGGACCAGGCTGACATTCTGAATGCTCTATGAGAAGTAAGACTTTTGCATGAACCAAGTGATGACTGTGAATCTACAACCATGGCCAGACTGCGAGAACAGCAAATTAAAAGAGGGGTGGCCAAACAAGAACACTACGCAGGAAGCCAAAAAAGATTGATAAACCAACACAGAACTGGTGTCGTTAGCCGCTACACGCTGCGGGATTTGCTGAGGAGGGGATCCGAGCACTTATGGACTGAATGGTTCGATGTGCAATGAGGATGATATGTTGACTAACTAACTACTAAAGTTTAGAGTAGGACGGGGAAGTGCAAAACCCGATTTATGTCAGGGAGAGTCCAGTGGATCTCCTGGAGTGTAATAAAATAAATATAAGTGTTATAATCTAGAAGTACAAACAAATTTGTCTGTTATTGTAATAACTCAGATTAGTATAAATAGAGTGTGAGAAGATATGAAAGACCTGTGACTTTTTATATATATTAATCTGTCTTTCTCCTTGTCGGTGAGAGTGAATCAGATTGTGGGGGACTGAGCTTTTATTTCAGGCAAAGTAGCGGGAAAACCTAGGCAGACGGTCTTGTTCCAAGTACTGTTGTAAACCATTCCTTTCCTCCGCCTGACACTATCAGAAGACTAGTTCTGTTCTGGGACCTTGAATCCTTCTAGAATTACGAGCTATTTGGTCTTGTCTTCTCCAATGACTTATCTTTCTATCTATAGAAAGTCTATCTGCATCTACTCTGATATATTCTCTATCATCGTAGCAGAACCTATGCCACACAGTGGCATGGAGGAATATTATCAGCAGACTTGATCCAGAAAACCAAAGACCGAGATCCATGGAGTCATGAATGCCTACGCCTGCTGGCAGGGCAATTGATGGTGATGATGATGATTAATGAGTTAATGTCAATATTCTCTGCTTCTCTATAGAAGATGCTTTTGAAACTATTAATGTTAAGGTAATTTTCACAATGTGTACACTCTGTTATTCTTTGGTCTAAAGAAAACATATTTGAAGATTCAATATTTTATTTTTCTGTCAGTAGTGTGAATGTTTTCAAATTCTTTCTATCTATATATATATATAGTGAATAGCTATCTTCCTATGATACATTTTAGACTGAGACCCGGGTTTGAATCCTCTGTAAAGTGTGGAGTGTTTTTCTGTCGGGGGCAAAAAGAAAACTCTAACCTGCACAGTTCACGGCGACTGCAACAGCCAGGCCAACCTTAATTCTTCAGACTCAAGACCCCCTGCCATACACTGCAAGACACTATCAATCAATCAATCATGTGCCATGCCGGAAAGCGTGGGCGGTCATGACTCGCTATTTCATTCGACCACCAGAGTCGTGGATCAGCTCAGTGTTCCTGTCTTGACCATGCCATGTGGCCAAGCCATCCAGATATTTACTTCTCAGTCTTCCCCTTGGTCTGTTCCCTTCGATCTTGCCAGTTGTCACCAAGTTCTCCAATTCATTTCTTCTCATAACATGTCCAAAAAATGTTGACTGTCTATGTCTAATTTCTCTAATCAATTTATGATTTTCATTTGTCTCCTGTAGTACTTGGTCATTGGTTTTTCTGTCTGTCCATGGTATTCTTTGCACTCTCCTCAAAAACCACATTTCTGCAGCCATCAGATGTTTTTCAGTTTGACTGCTCATTGTCCAAGTTTCACATCCATACAAAAGAACAGGCTCTATGTAGCACCTCAACACTCTTTTTCTCGTTTCAATTGACATCTTTTTATTGTTCAGTATGTTTTTCATCTTGCATGGCGATTCTTGTTCTAATCTCTTCAAGGCATCTCCCATCAGATGTTATGACTGTTCTGAGATAAATGTACCGATTCACTTGTTGAAGAGTATTCCCATTTACTTGTATATTACTTTGTGGTACCATATTGGCATATTGGTAGGCACATTATCGAAAGCGGTCATGTGGTTGACACTGCCTTTCGCGTGTTGTTTAACACACAAAATACTCGCTTGTTAAAGTATGCAGAAGCAATTATGATCAATCAACGCAAGCCAGAATTGTGCAAACAGAAAGACATGTTAGTCAGCTTAAAATTACCGTGGTAGATAATTGACATTACTGTGTGAATGTTTATATTTCAACTTGAAGGATTTATCTAGTTAATTTACTTTACGTTGTGTGATTTCTGCAGTATGTACCTGACGAGATGCAGCGAAATATGCCAGGCAATAAATCGTGCAATCTATTGTTTGTGTCTTTGTTATTCAAATTCACTACGGGAAAACATTGTTTTGAAACAATATATCTCACACACATTTCAAGACACTGGAACATGATACTAAAATAATAGGCATGTTGGATTGATTGACAGCGGTTTCTGGACTACAAAGATTAAATGTTACTGGAAGTTAACAGAATCTGTAAGAGATTTAAAGACTACTCTGAGAAGCTGCTAAATTATCAGAGCCACTCAGTCACATTCCCTTAAGTTATTTAGTTAGTTAGTTAGTCGCGGTTCCAACTTCACGGCAATGGGTCGTCCCCATATTGCTCAGTTCCTGTGCCAGTGAATATTACATAAAATGCTCCTCACTGCCCTATGTGAACAATGGAATAGACAGGAGTGTCGGCAAGCCAACAGCCCGCACAGGTACACTGTGCATAATGCCAACATAGAAGTCCTCCACGAAAAATACAGTTCATCGTTGATGGAAACGGCAGTCACCAGAAAGACTTCATTGACCCGGATTTTATTCCATATGGCTTGGTCTCTTTCCGCAGGATGACTCACCGAAAGCGGCGCACAAAGCACAAACTCCGTAGCTACAGCGACAGCTCCCAGGAGTCTCCTGAAAATGCACTCGTGAACCAAAAAGGCAAACCAGTCAATCCAGCCACAGCCGGCCGTCATCGTTCCGAACATGCAGTTCACGCTAAAAACAACCGCGGACAGATGCAAAAGCATTCTACGCGAAACTCAGCAGCAGGGCAACGGAACCATAGCCTCCTTAGTCACCTCTTACAACATGCATGGTAGGCAACAGTGTTACTATTCTTTGCTCCCCCGTAAGGGCCCCGGCAACACACAGGCGAAATTAAGTTATTAAAACCATTTATGAACACTGAGATCACACTATTTGAAAATGTGAAAGCTATTGTTCTTCTTCTTCATCATCACTTGTCCTGAAATTAATGTTGGCAAGGATGTGATTCTGGGTCTGTTCACCCAAAGCATCAGTAGTACATCTTTCTGGGACAAGGTGTGCCTTTCCTCTTCAAATCATACTATCTGACTGCACTGATGAAACCTTTTTCCAAAACCACCAATTGGAAGCGAAGTACACTTTTGGTAACTTCAACTAAAGGCTCTCTTAAAGACAATAAGTTAGAATGTAATGTAAATACAATGTCGTTACTAGGTTAAGGTATTGTGCAGTTGCTAATTATAAAATAGGCAGGTATGCTTGATGCACATACATTTCTCGAGTCTTACCATAAGCTAATAAGAAAAATACTATTAAACTATAAAAATAAAGAGTAGATGCAAGAGATTTTAAGTCTTCTGAAATTCTGAACATTAGTTCATGTGGTAGTCACTTTTTGCTGAACCTTATTTTTAATCCAAGCTGCTATTATGTTGCTATAACATTATATTTTAAAATATTTTATTACCTTCAAATGCATAATTGTTTATAAATTCAGTATTTCAAAACAATATTTTTTCACGCTTGTAAAAGTTGACTACACAGAAATAATTTCTCAAAACTTTGAAGAATCATTTCATTTTAAATCTTAAAGAGAATAATATTTTTCTGTGTGCAGTATCAAATCAATAGCATAATTGACAAATCAATACTTATTTAACTAACCAATTAGTTTTCTTTTATCAACACCACATACCAGCAACTTAATAAAAAAAAAAAAAAAATTTGACACAAACCTTGGATTAAAGTCCTGAAATAGGTTCTTTAAATTCATCCTCAACTTAATCCTTCTTGCCAGTCAGTGACACTCATGAAATATGTAAAATGTCCTTGAAATCTAGTTGCTGGGCAATCAGATTCATATTACAATCTCTACACTGGATGTGAAGCTGTATATCACTAGTCATTATGATTACAAATCCACGTTATTTTCCTTGATGATACAAGCCAACTGAAAAATAAAATAAAATATAATACAGCCTAAATAATGAGACCGAACTAAAGATGCAGGTCAAGTATAACATTCACAAAGACACTCCAAGGACCAGACGGCGACATGTATTATGAGCCACTTGTTGCAGATTTCAAGATGAAAAAAAGTGATAACAGAAGCATAACAAATATGGTTCAATGTAGGTGATATACCACCTAAATGCAACACTGAAGTTCAAAATGAAATAGAGTTGTTAAGTGGCAGCATGAGAAGACATAGCTAGCCACACAAGCAAGAAACATTCTCAACTCATCAGCACAACACACATTTATTTTTAAAAGGATATAAGAAGCAGAAATATGTCACAGATGAAACATTCAGGCTTTTAGAAGAAAGCTTAAAAATGGGACAGAAGAAAACAGTCTTAAATGCAAAAACTACACGAGGAAAAGATGGAGACTAGATGAAGAAAATCAGAACAGGTAAATTTAGAACAACATTATACATAATAAATTAAGGAAATGGTAATACGTTAAAGGGAAAGATTTATAAGAAATATGGAAGCAACAGTGTAGCAACATGTTTAAAATATGGTAAGGAATCCAGATAACATACTTAAAAGCGAAGTGATTGTCACAAAATGAAACCGTGTGTTTATCCGGTTGATTATTACAGAGGATTTTCGGATTAAGCGGACGATCGACCAGCGACATCTATTTGTACTAACAGAGTAAACACAGTTGTACAGGTTACATCGTGTCAGCCCATAAACACATTTGGTGGTGAGGGAGAAGGATATGGAATGGTTCCGTTTGTCATCTATACTGCCGGACATCAGACGGAAATGGCTGCTGGGATTGTCACCACGGAACAGAAGAGTGACAAGTTTGTCAACATTTGAATGCAGATGGAAGCCGTGAGATCACAGGGGCAGATGTAAAACGGAAGTACCTAGTACGGAAAACAGTGCATCTGTCAATTCTTGGTTTCCGGAACATCAAGATGATTGGCAGCTTGGTATCGAAACTCTTTGCTGGGAGTTTACAGAAACTAGCTGGCTTGTTTTGAGAATCTAGGCAATTACTGACAACTTTGACAGGATTTAAGCCAGGAAAATAGTTCTTGACAGGGGATGATTTGCCACTGTGCCACCTGTGTGGGGGAGTAAAGGATAACGTCACGTGGACAACTTTGGTAGTTTGCCATATAAACTCGAGTTGAGGTCAACTAGGGTGGACTTGAATAATGCTCTAGACAGAGTGCAGGGCACTGCAGTGCCAGTGGAAATAATATCTACCGTGTGTTAATTAGTGACTTAATTTTACACGTGCCTATATGGCAGATGTAGATATGATTTATAGGACTGCAGTAGTGCCATTTAAGGTATAACTTATTATAATATATTCGTTATAATTACTATAGACTGTGGCCTTGTTAAACTATAGTGTGATGATTAGCACTGTTAGTGGAAACTAGCTAGAGTAGTGAAGTGATACTTGGCTCTGTTAGCTAGAATAGATTAGTGAAGTGTTGATAAGCTTTACTAGTTGAGAATTGAGTAATGAAGGATAATTGGGATCTTCCCGTAGGTGTCCCTGGTGGGCGGGGTTCCGCATTCTGTTTGGTGATTTTTTCTTTGTCATAGCCTGATTCGACTCTAGGTGGGTAGCTAATCTGCTCTATGACTAAGTCTAGTTAGCTAAAGATCAGTAAGCAAGGTGATAGGCTTACACTCAGCCGAAGGGATCAGTGACTAGTACTATCACCAGATGTGTTGTTTCTATCCTAGGTTTCCTACCAGATCCAAGGAAACTCTACAAGTTTTGGGAAAGAATTAAAAAACCCATTCTGAAAAACACCAGTTCAAGAGTCAATAAAGTTGCATACAGAAACGTAACTTACGCTAGAAGGAAATTGATTCATCAAAGAGAGTGATGCATACTGATGCACCACACAGCATCAGACAGTAGTAACGAACCGAGAACCGGCTAAGAGTACCTAGTGTTAGTACAGTAACAATTAACATTAGTAATTAGCACTTATGGACTGAATGGTTCGATGTGCAACGAGGATGATCTGTCGACTAACTAACTAACTAACTAACTGCGTACACACTACAAAAGACTTGTGCAGTTTGTTAAGGAACGTTAGGAACGGACATTGTGTAGAGTGCAACCGGTCCATGATTAACTGTTAATACCACCGGTGTCTATTTCGGATGTTCATGAAATTGGATTACCAGAGGTCTACAGAGGCAAAGCATTATCCGGCAAGATGGTTCCGGCAACGGGTGAGACGTACTTGTTCTGACGTAACGTGCTGTGGTCTATCTTTGCTGTGATCAGCTGACTGAGTTGCTGTCTGAGAGTCAGAGTCTACACACTTTATAGAACACGTCACACATTTTCTTCACATACACGTCTCATATACGTTACACTTTTATTTTAATAAATTACTCTTTATTAATCTTTAGAAGCAAGAGTTGTTGAGTATGTTGCGTTGGGGAAGTATGAGAAGGGGGCATAGTACGACAGTGAGAGAGTGATAGGAAAAGGTGTCCATAGGCTGATGGAGTGTGTTGGACGGAAGCTGGTGGATTCTCCAGAATATTGAGAGAAAAAAAATATTATAATGTGGGTGTCGACTCTCTTCACTCCAGGGACGACACTGTAAAGGAGGACACGACATTATTGGGGGCTCGTCCGGGATATTTGGACAGTGGGATCTCTCGTAAACGGGATCTTTGGACAGCGGGATCTATCGTAAACGTGATCTTTGGACAGCGAGATCTCTCGTAAACGGGATCCTTGGACAGCGGGATCTCCCGTAAACGGAATCCTTGGACAGCGAGATCTCCTGCAAGCAGGAACGTTGACAGGGGGATCTTCTGACAACGGGGTCCTTTGACACGGGATCCTTAGTTATAGGAGGGAGATATCAGTTTGGAGAATCCAGCTAGAGTGAATGTGGATAGGGGTTAGGACTAATATCTTACCTGTTCACACTTCACACGTCTGCATAGGTCTGTGGTCCTGATTCTACTCTTGTCACTGAGTGAATGTACTGTGTGTGGTAATATCTAGATTTATAGTACTTGTTCATATATCGGTATAGTAATTTGCAGTTATATTGTACTAGACCTGCTAGCTTACCTCTCTGTATAATGGCCACCCCTAAACTTAGCACGTTAGAATTAAAGGCAAGGGGGGAAGAAATGGGATTGGCTGGGTCTTCTCTAACGGATTACATACAGGAAGTGGAGAGAGAGTATCGTCAAGCGGAACGGGAAGAGCGAAAGGCCGAGTTGGAATTGAGAAGGGAAGCTGAGCAAGCAGCTAGGAAATTTGAAGCTGAGCAAGCCGCTAGAAAATTAGAAGCTGAACAGGAAGCACAGAAAAGGGAGCACGAGTACCGGATGAGGGAACTCGAGCTCAAGAGTCAATCTAATGGAGAAACTGAGGGAGCAGTTGGAGGTTCCTCCATCCCAGGATCAACACCAGTAGGTGGACATGGGTACCATGCTATGAAGTTTCCTTTAGCGGTCTACGAGGAGGACAAAGAGAAGATTGACCAATACCTTCAACGCTTCGAGGCTATGTCAGTTGCTATGGGTCTGGAGCGTAACAAATGGAATCTTAAGCTATCCCAGGGATTACGCAGGACGGGATACGAGGTTTATACTCGCCTGCCACCAGGACATGAGAACAATTATGATGAGTTAAAGACGGCTCTGCTGAAACGATTCGAGGTTACGTCACATACCTACCGGAAAAAATTTCGAGCAGCGAAACGAGAACCCGGAGAGTTGTTTGCCGCCTACAGTTTGCGTCTTAAATCTTATCTCCACAAGTGGATGGATTTGGCTGGATTCGCACATGACTATGAGAGTCTGGAAGAGCTCATGGTGGTCGACCAGCTGAAGAAGCAAATGTCTAAACCTCTCAGGACGTTCCTGGGAGAACAAGGAGCGGAACGTATTGACCTCGTGACTAAATTAGCAGAACGGTTCGTCGAGGTACATGGGGAGGCAGGGGAAAACCTTTCCACCAACACCAAAAGTCAAGAGAAACATGACAAGAAGAAAGCCAAAAACTCAGGAACCAAAAAGTGGGAACCTTATGTGCAAAAATCAGAGGATAGTTCAGAGAAGAAGAAGGAGGGAAGCAAGAGCACTTCAAGCTTTACACCTAAACGACCGTGGTCGGAGAAGTGGTGTTCAGTTTGTAAGTCACCCTCTCACAATACGAGGGACTGCAAATCAAAGGCTAAGAACCCTCACTTTGCAGCATGTCAAGTGACTTCCAAGGAGGTTGTCACGGAAAATGCCAAGGTCAACAAGGAAGCTCGCCACCAGGAGAGCTCACTCAAGTCTGGCAATAGAAAATCTAGGACAGGGAAATGGTGCAACCAATGCCAGTCGAATACGCACAATGCTATTGACTGCAGAGGAGAGTCAGGAGACACTCAATTCGTCGTGTGCTCAGGAAAACCTAAGGTGGAGCCCACCGAACAGGTCGAGGCCGAGGAAGAGACTCCAGACCAGGAAAAACCACCTGTAGTGGAATTGGTAGAGGTGAACGGTCGTCAAGTGGAGTGTTTATACGACACAGGACTGGACGGGGAAGCCGTGATTTCTGCGGATCTGGTACATCCAGAACAATTCACAGGTGAGACATTGGATATACAGCCTGCACAGAAGAGTGCTGTAACCATGAAGTTGCCCATTGCTAATGTGGAGATTCGGTCAAGGTACGTCACCGGCACCATCAAGGCCGCTGTATTGACCGATCCCATTTTTCCAGTCATCCTAGGTTGCCGGTATGTCTTTCTGGGAATGCCCAGGGAGCCAATCCATATGGGAGCAATGCAGACTCGCTCTCAGACGAAAACGGAAGAGGCAGACGCAATTGTGACTAACCCAATGCCGGGGGAGCTACGAACTGCCCAGAGTGAGGATGATACTTTACGTCCTTGCTACAAAAAGCTGCAGAAAAGTGCTGATCCACCAGGACGGGGGCAGTACTACATGAAGAATAGGATACTCTACAGGAGAGCAGGAAGGGGAGACAACCTATACGGTCAGTTGGTCGTCCCGAAAGCTCACCGGTCCCAGATTCTTCATATGGGGCATACCATCTCCTTTAGTGGACACATGGGTATTGCCGCCACCATGCAGCGGATTTCCTGCCACTACTATTGGCCGGGAATGACAGATGATGTGCGTCGGTATGTGAAGTCATGCCCTGAGTGCCAGAGGGTGGCACCGAAACACTGGACAGCACCGGTGATGTTGGGTGAGATGCCCATCATGAACTCTCCTTTCGAGAGGGTAGCCATCGATATCGTGGGTCCACTTCCCAGGACTAGGAAGAGGAATATGTATATACTCACAATGGTGGATTGCTGTACAATGTGGGGTGAGGCTATACCGTTGACCACGATTGACTCGAAAAGAGTGGCGGACGCACTGATGGAGGCCTTTACCAGATTAGGCTTTCCGGATCAAATTCTGACGGACAATGGATCTCAGTTTTGTGGAAAACTCATGGAGGAGGTATTTAGGGTGTTTCACTCTAACCACATACATACCAGCCCTTACCACCCTCAAGCCAATGGACAAGTAGAGCGTTTCAACGGCACGTTGATGACAATGCTCAGGAAATTAGCGCAGGAAAAACCGGATAGGTGGGATGAATATATCCCAGCAGCACTCTTTGCCTATCGGGAAGTTCCTCATGGCTCAACAGGACTACCACCCGCTACGTTGCTGTTTGGTCGTCCAATCAAAGGACCGTTGGAAGCCATGTTGAGGAGTTGGACTGAAGAGGGGACGTCAGAAGAAGTGATCTCATCCTACAAATACGTGGAGGAACTGAAAGAAAAACTCCACAAGGGATGGACTCTGGCAAATCAAAACTTGAAAAAGGCCAGGAAAAGACATGCGGCTTACTACAACCGTAGGTCTAAAGAAAGATCTCTAGAGGTGGGAGATAAAGTCTTGTTGCTACTCCCAACGGGAAACAACAAACTGGAGATAGGTTGGCAAGGACCATTTCCCGTGGAAAGGGTGATATCCAGAACCAACTATCAGATCCGGATCCGGGGAAAATCGAAGATTTTCCATATCAATCTCTTGCGGAAATACGAAGAGAGACCCGGAGACAAGGCAGCTCACCTCATGGCAATGGCAGTTGCAGTGGAGACGGAAGTGGGAACCAGCGAGGGCAGGGAATATCCCTTGGTACACCAGGAAACCTATAGGGATGTGCAAGTGAACCCTGATCTGACCTCCCAGGAGAGGGAAAGGATAACCCAGGTTCTCAAGTCTCATAAGGAGATACTGACTGATAAACCTGGACGAACGAGGTTGGTTGAGTTCGATATGACTTTGACCACGCAGGAGCCTGTTCGCCAAAAGGTTTACCCAGTGCCATTCTCTAAAGAAAAGGCCCTGGAGGAGGAAATACAAAAACTGTTGGAGGATGACGTGATTGCACCATCCACATCCCCATACAATGCGGGGGTAGTTTTGTTACGCAAACCAAGTGGAGAACACAGGTTGTGTATAGATTACCGACTTCTGAACAGTCACACACAATTTCAGGTGGAACCTTTGCCGAATCCAACTCAGTTATTCGCTAGGCTCCATAAGGCTCGGTACTTTTCAAAGGTGGATCTGAGTCGGGGGTACTATCAGATACCAGTCAAACCGGAGATTCGACCACTGTTAGCTTTCAGTACACCCAGTGGACACTACGAATTCAAGGTCATGCCCTTTGGACTCAGCAATGCACCCAGTGTGTTTACACGCATGATGAGGACTTTACTAGATCCGTTACAGGATCCGTCCATCATCTCATTCATGGATGATATTCTGATTTCCAGTGACAGCTTGGATGACCACTTACAATCCTTGGAGAGAGTGTTTAATAGACTCAAGGAAGCAGGGCTTACTGCTCGTCCAACCAAGTGCATGATTGGTTACCAAACTCTGGAATTTCTAGGTCACACCATCACTCCAGGACACATTGTTCCAGAAGAGAAGAACCTGGAGAAAATCAGAAATGCACCAAGGCCAAAAACGAAGAAGGATGTGCGATCTTTTCTCTCGTTGTGTGGGTTCTACCACAAATTTATCCCACATTTCACTGAACTGGGAGCTCCGTTGACGGAAACCTTGAAAAAGGGATTCCCGGACCAAATCATTTGGACACCAGAATGTGAGAATGCCTATAGTCAGTTAAAGGAGGCCTTAGTCAGCAAACCTGTATTACAGCTCCCTGACCTTTCCAAACAATTTGTGTTGAGAACAGATGCGAGTGCGATTAGAATTGGAGCTGCTTTGTTACAGGAAGGAAAAGACGATGCTTCGGTTTTGAAACCTGTGGCATACGCAAGTAAGAAACTTCTACAGGCGGAGAGGAATTATTCAACCGTCGAGAGAGAATGCTTGTCCCTTGTATGGGCAGTGCAAAAATTTCAGCCATATTTGTATGGAGTTAAGTTTCGGGTCCAGTCAGATCATCAGCCCCTGATGTTCCTGGCTACTTCTCAGAAGCTCAACGCACGTTTGATGCGGTGGTCGTTGTTACTTCAACCGTATAATTTCACAGTAGAGTACATTCCTGGGAAGGAAAATGTTGGAGCGGATTTCTTGTCAAGACACCCAGCTCCTGAAGAAGAAGAATGAATCATCTGGATTAAACTCACGGTGGAGAAGAGTGAGATGGACTACTCTCTTAGGAGGGGGCCTATGTCACAAAATGAAACCGTGTGTTTATCCGGTTGATTATTACAGAGGATTTTCGGATTAAGCGGACGATCGACCAGCGACATCTATTTGTACTAACAGAGTAAACACAGTTGTACAGGTTACATCGTGTCAGCCCATAAACACATTTGGTGGTGAGGGAGAAGGATATGGAATGGTTCCGTTTGTCATCTATACTGCCGGACATCAGACGGAAATGGCTGCTGGGATTGTCACCACGGAACAGAAGAGTGACAAGTTTGTCAACATTTGAATGCAGATGGAAGCCGTGAGATCACAGGGGCAGATGTAAAACGGAAGTACCTAGTACGGAAAACAGTGCATCTGTCAATTCTTGGTTTCCGGAACATCAAGATGATTGGCAGCTTGGTATCGAAACTCTTTGCTGGGAGTTTACAGAAACTAGCTGGCTTGTTTTGAGAATCTAGGCAATTACTGACAACTTTGACAGGATTTAAGCCAGGAAAATAGTTATTGACAGGGGATGATTTGCCACTGTGCCACCTGTGTGGGGGAGTAAAGGATAACGTCACGTGGACAACTTTGGTAGTTTGCCATATAAACTCGAGTTGAGATCAACTAGGGTGGACTTGAATAATGCTCTAGACAGAGTGCAGGGCACTGCAGTGCCAGTGGAAATAATATCTACCGTGTGTTAATTAGTGACTTAATTTTACACGTGCCTATATGGCAGATGTAGATATGATTTATAGGACTGCAGTAGTGCCATTTAAGGTATAACTTATTATAATATATTCGTTATAATTACTATAGACTGTGGCCTTGTTAAACTATAGTGTGATGATTAGCACTGTTAGTGGAAACTAGCTAGAGTAGTGAAGTGATACTTGGCTCTGTTAGCTAGAATAGATTAGTGAAGTGTTGATAAGCTTTACTAGTTGAGAATTGAGTAATGAAGGATAATTGGGATCTTCCCGTAGGTGTCCCTGGTGGGCGGGGTTCCGCATTCTGTTTGGTGATTTTTTCTTTGTCATAGCCTGATTCGACTCTAGGTGGGTAGCTAATCTGCTCTATGACTAAGTCTAGTTAGCTAAAGATCAGTAAGCAAGGTGATAGGCTTACACTCAGCCGAAGGGATCAGTGACTAGTACTATCACCAGATGTGTTGTTTCTATCCTAGGTTCCCTACCAGATCCAAGGAAACTCTACAAGTTTTGGGAAAGAATTAAAAAACCCATTCTGAAGAACACCAGTTCAAGAGTCAATAAAGTTGCATACAGAAACGTAACTTACGCTAGAAGGAAATTGATTCATCAAAGAGAGTGATGCATACTGATGCACCTCACAGCATCAGACAGTAGTAACGAACCGAGAACCGGCTAAGAGTACCTAGTGTTAGTACAGTAACAATTAACATTAGTAATTAGCACTTATGGACTGAATGGTTCGATGTGCAACGAGGATGATCTGTCGACTAACTAACTAACTAACTAACTGCGTACACACTACAAAAGACTTGTGCAGTTTGTTAAGGAACGTTAGGAACGGACATTGTGTAGAGTGCAACCGGTCCATGATTAACTGTTAATACCACCGGTGTCTATTTCGGATGTTCATGAAATTGGATTACCAGAGGTCTACAGAGGCAAAGCATTATCCGGCAAGATGGTTCCGGCAACGGGTGAGACGTACTTGTTCTGACGTAACGTGCTGTGGTCTATCTTTGCTGTGATCAGCTGACTGAGTTGCTGTCTGAGAGTCAGAGTCTACACACTTTATAGAACACGTCACACATTTTCTTCACATACACGTCTCATATACGTTACACTTTTATTTTAATAAATTACTCTTTATTAATCTTTAGAAGCAAGAGTTGTTGAGTATGTTGCGTTGGGGAAGTATGAGAAGGGGGCATAGTACGACAGTGAGAGAGTGATAGGAAAAGGTGTCCATAGGCTGATGGAGTGTGTTGGACGGAAGCTGGTGGATTCTCCAGAATATTGAGAGAAAAAAAATATTATAATGTGGGTGTCGACTCTCTTCACTCCAGGGACGACACTGTAAAGGAGGACATGACAGTGATTGAATCAACAAAAAACAGAAAGTAGAATACGTAAACTTTACTAGAACACGTTCACAAGTGACAAAATGGATGCTGCAGCTAAAGCCTTCGTCAGCACACAATACAACAAACATACACTGATACAACTACATGAAACACCTCTACATGAAAAATATACATGAAAGTTACTTATCTGTGTCATTGCTATGTTCTTGACATGTGAGTAGTTCAACGTTGCATGTATAGGTAATGAAGATACGGCTGATCTAGAACCAGTAATTTGACAGGGAAGAGTGGGTCAAGGTGCTGCCAAAGGTCAATCATGTCACCCCCATAGATAGCCATAGCATCATGATAGGGAGAAAAAGCAGCGGCTGCAGCAGGATATAACAATATGAAATGGAAACAAATAGGTATTTTAAATTCCTGCGAGAAAAAACGAACTAAACATTAACAAACGTTGCACATACCTTACAAGGAGATCCACGTGTCGCGAAATACAGGTGAAAAATCCGAAATCAGAAGCACTCAATAAATATAAAAAAAATGAATAATGAAATAAGATAAAATACACACGAACGTATACAATACGACACACAGACGTTTCGATTCTAAGAATCTTTGTCAATGACAACACAGATAGCTGACGACAAAAACACAAACACACGACCTATCACTTATAGTGCACAACCTGATAATTCCACGTGGGGCAGAAAATGTGACTATGGCCAGCTGCGAAAACGCGTGGCGCAGAATTTAAAATGGGTTGCCAAAAAGGATTAGAGTAGCCAAAAATATGTGAACAGTCTGCTATGGAAACATAGAAATGTGGGGACAATTAAGTCTAGATATCGCGGGGGAGGGGGGGGGGGGGGGGGGACAGCACGGTAATAGGTAGTGTAAACAATTGGGGAAGATGCCACAGTTATACTGTAGCGTCCACGACAGTATTAATTCCTGTCGGGTGGATGCATCCCAGATTGTTGATTAGCTGGCATTCAATTCTAAGTCTGACACAGCTATTTGAGAAGCAGGGTTTTAATGCGGTGACACATGCATCGTTGGCTCCATTGTGGTTGGAGGAATTGAAATGGTTGGGGACAGGTTTGTCAGCGCCCTGATTGATGTCTCTGAGGTGTTCTCTAAAACGACCCACAAGACGTCTGCCTGTTTGGCCAATGTATTTCATGTCACATCGTTTGCAGATGATAACATAAATCAGATTGCGGGATGTGCAGGTGAAAGAATCTTTCAAGGTGAAGGTGCCTCGGGGAAATGCAATTTCTGGTGTCTGAACAACGTATGGGCATGTCAGACAGTTCCTACGATGGCATTCGAAGGTGCCCACGGATGAAGTAACCGTGGGGAGGCGACTGTGCACAAGGTGGTCTCTGAGGCTCTGGTTACGGCGGAAAATTACCCTGGGGCCATTTGAGAATACCTCACGAGTGGTAGGATCCGATTCCAAGATGGACCAGTGTCTCAGGAAAATGTGCTTGATGGCATAGGCATGTGGATGGAAGGTGAGGATAAGCTTGGGCTCATTGTTCTGAGGTCGCGTATGCTTGGCGAGGGACATTTCCCGCGAGACCTGGGTTATGCGACAGAGAGCTGTCGACAAGACGTCCTCTGGGTAGGACCGTCTGCGGAAAAAGTCCAGCATTTCGTGGGCTCTCTCGAGGAAGTCATTATGTCGTGCCTGACTGAACTGATCTCAGCGTTTCTTGACAGGATTTTCCAACCTCTAGTTGTGAATCTCCTGTCATACATCAAGGATACAACGCATGCGTTACTTTCATTCAACTCTCTCCAACTGACTCCTGGGAACACATACAGACTATTCCTAATAGATGTATGTTCCCTCTATACCTCCATTCCTCACACTGATGGCCTCAGGGCGCTACAATTCTTTCTGGATCAACGCACAGATCAAGCCATCCCTACACGCACACTTGTGAGACTCGCTGAATTGGTCCTCACCAACAATTCCTTTGAGTTCAATGGCCACTACTTTGAACAAATCAGCGGTGTCGCCATGGGCACTAAAATGGGACCCAGCTACGCATGTGTATTTATGGGACATCTGGAACACCAGATTGAACTCAGCTATGATGGTCTTCTCCCTTCTTTTTACCGACGCTACATCGATGACAGCATAGGTCTCACTGACATGTCGGAGGCGGAACTGAACCGGTTCATTAATTATGTCAAGAACTTCCATCCATCGATCCAATTCACCTCAGAAATTTCCACCACCTCTGTCAATTTTCTTGACACCACCATTAAGTTAAACTCTACAGGCCTCACGACCTCCGTGTACTATAAACCTACTGATGCTCACGGTTTCCTCCTGTACAGCTCATCCCACCCCAAAAGCTGCAAAGATTCCATCCCATATTCCCAGCTACTCCGCCTTCGTCGCATCTGTCAGGATGATAATGACTTCCTCGAGAGAGCCCACGAAATGCTGGACTTTTTCCGCAGACGGTCCTACCCAGAGGACGTCTTGTCGACAGCTCTCTGTCGCATAACCCAGGTCTCGCGGGAAATGTCCCTCGCCAAGCATACGGGACCTCAGAACAATGAGCCCAAGCTTATCCTCACCTTCCATCCACATGCCTATGCTATCAAGCACATTTTCCTGAGACACTGGTCCATTTTGGAATCGGATCCTACCACTCGTGAGGTATTCTCAAATGGCCCCAGGGTAATTTTCCGCCGTAACCAGAGCCTCAGAGACCACCTTGTGCACAGTCGCCTCCCCACGGTTACTTCATCCGTGGGCACCTTCGAATGCCATCGTAGGAACTGTCTGACATGCCCATACGTTGTTCAGACACCAGAAATTGCATTTCCCCGAGGCACCTTCACCTTGAAAGATTCTTTCACCTGCACATCCCGCAATCTGATTTATGTTATCATCTGCAAACGATGTGACATGAAATACATTGGCCAAACAGGCAGACGTCTTGCGGATCGTTTTAGAGAACACCTCAGAGACATCAAACAGGGCGCTGACAAACCTGTCCCCAACCATTTCAATTCCTCCAACCACAATGGAGCCGACGATGCATGTGTCACCGCATTAAAACCCTGCTTCTCAAATAGCTGTGTCAGACTTAGAATTGAATGCCAGCTAATCAACAATCTGGGATGCATCCACCCGACAGGAATTAATACTGTCGTGGACGCTACAGTATAACTGTGGCATCTTCCCCAATTGTTTACACTACCTATTACCGTGCCCCCCCCCCCCCCCCCCCCCCCCCGGCGATATCTAGACTTAATTGTCCCCACATTTCTATGTTTCCATAGCAGACTGTTCACATATTTTTGGCTACTCTAATCCTTTTTGGCAACCCATTTTAAATTCTGCGCCACGCGTTTTCGCAGCTGGCCATAGTCACATTTTCTGCCCCACGTGGAATTATCAGGTTGTGCACTATAAGTGATAGGTCGTGTGTTTGTGTTTTTGTCGTCAGCTATCTGTGTTGTCATTGACAAAGATTCTTAGAATCGAAACGTCTGTGTGTCGTATTGTATACGTTCGTGTGTATTTTATCTTATTTCATTATTCATTTTTTTATATTTATTGAGTGCTTCTGATTTCGGATTTTTCACCTGTATTTCGCGACACGTGGATCTCCTTGTAAGGTATGTGCAACGTTTGTTAATGTTTAGTTCGTTTTTTCTCGCAGGAATTTAAAATACCTATTTGTTTCCATTTCATCATGATAGGAGAACAAGGTGAGAAAGGGGGCGTCCAGAAGCAAACTGTAAAATAGGGAACAGTTTTAGACTTTGCTACTGAAATGGAAAATGTGGGTGAGACCAAAAGAGACCAAAATGTGGACAGTTGAAAGAAAGTTGGGAGTAGTTTTTTTTTTTTTTTTTTTGGGAAGGGGGGGGGGGGGGGGGGGGAGATTGAACTGAGGACATAGGTGACATTGAACATATCAAGTGCACAAACCGGTAAAATGTAGCTGCGAGTGAACAACAGGAAAAGCATTAGAGACATTGAAGTGACCACCAAAAGATATTATAGCAAGACCACTGTGTGAAAATAAGCCTGGAGTAAAATGAGGAACAGCTGGCAACGATTAAATCGAGACGCCCCAACCTTAGAACAAGGATGACTTCTGGCAGAGTGTATGCTCATATTGGATGTGTTCTTCATACAGAAGTCACTGACGTAATACGAGGGTCGTTCAGAAAGTAATACACCACATTATTTTTCTCAGCTAATAATGTAGATAGAATCATGAAAGTTTGCACACTTCAAATATGACATATGCCGATTGTGTGCGTAAAATTGCACCTAACTGGCCAAATAATATGGCTACCCTAAACCGCTGAAATGGAGTGTGTTAGCAACTTGTGTTAAAAGCAGCGAATTGTGATAGAATTTCTCATTGCAGAGAAGGAAACTGATGTGGAAATTCACAAACATCTATGCGATGTGTATGAAAGTTTTGCAGTCGACAGGAGTACAGTCTGTCGTTGGGTTCAGAGAATCAAAGAAACAGAACGTGGAGATACAGAGCTGCTTCACTGGCCGCACTGTGGACATCCTGCCACAGCCACCAACACAGGAATGAGTTGAGGGCATTATTCTTTCTGAAAGGTGAATCACTACTCAACAATTGGCCTTTCAGCTTTCAGTCAGCAATGGTAGTGAAAATGCAGTTATGAAAACGCTCAGATGTTAAACACATTCCTTAATAAACTACCTTTATGCAAGCAAACTTTCATTAATTATTATATTATTATTTACTTCATTATCTACTTTTTGTTTTAGAGAATAATAACAATAAACACTATACCCAGAGGGCCTGAACAGGATAACGTTGGTGTAAAAATGCAATACAATATAATACAAAAAGGTAAGTAATTAAATAGAAGACAAGACACAAAAGTGGCAATGTCAGTCAATTGTCGTTCTTTCTGAGTAGGGCATGTGTGAAGGTGTAATTGTTTTTCCTGGAAAATTTTTAGCGACCAAACAGTGACTTCTGGTTTGTAAATATGCTTGCTTATGACCTCATGTGTTTTAAAACAATGTGGCATAGGTGATGGGAAACCACTCTAATAAATTCATAAGTGGTCTGTCTGCTAGGCTGCAAGAGTTTGTTGCTTAGAACTTTTTTTCTTGAAGTTATTAAGTTTTAATGATGTTCGGTAAGCTAATTTAGTTTTTAACTCATTGTTTATTTTTGTCTCTTGTTACTGTTTATGCAATTTTTAATTCTGCATTCAATTTTACATATACTTGAAGAGTTTCAACATTAATCTCCTTTAAGGCGATATGCGGCAGTAAAAACATCGATTTTTGGTCAATTTGGCTATTTTTGGAATGGTTCATTTTTAGACACCTTATCATGTCTTCTATCAGATTCAGTACTTGTTTTTGCTTAAAAACTGTTATTTTAATGCAACGTTCATATTTTACTGAACCCACCCTAGGTGTATATTTGTCTACTTATTGAAAATTGTTGCAAAATTGACGGTTTTCAAACCCTAGCAATGATATCTCGGGAACATGCGACATGCACGTGTCATATATCATTGGAAAGGTCACGATCTTCCGTAACTGTTCATGAAACTGCGAGTTCGTCTAATCTGAAACTTTTCTGTGTACAACAGTTTGTTTCATATCTATAATCTTCCAGAAACTTCCATATATGGAACACAGTAAGCAATCCGCGTTCGCCGATGGCTGAAACTGATCACGTGGGTTTCCAAAATGGCGGCTTTGTGTTGTTTACACTTCGCGATGTGCCGAACATTTATTGTTGATGACAGATTGACATGCATTGAAATATGCCTTGTTCTAAGAAATTTAACATCCAGTCATCTACTCAACATAAGAAATCTCTCAGACTACACCTCGCAAATGCTCGTAAGCAGCGAGAAACCTATCAGAACATCATAAACGGTACAGACAATTCTGAAACTACTGAAAGCAACCCAGCTAAAGTGCACATGCCACTTCTTCCAAATCCAAGTGTTTTGACAGTGAATCTGAATGAATCAGTGCTATCGTGTTCTTCTCAAAGTTGTGGAAGTGATTCTGTTATTACCCGAAGCCAATTTAAAAGAGATGTGTAAATACACATCATCCACTAGCAGCAAGTATGCTTCTGGTGACGACAATGGATATCAAAAACGGGAACAAAGTGTGTTCAGAAATTGAGACAATAATCCAAATGTTATGTTGTCCAGTTTGTAAAAATGCTAGTCTTATTTTGAAAACTGACAGCAAGAAAGCCAAAGGATTAGCTGCGTATGCAGAGGTTTACTGCTCTTGTTGTGAAGAAGTAGTGTGTGGAAGATACCTATCTGCAAGAAGTAATAATGGGGATAGATCTTTTGCTGTCAAGTCAGTCAGTATATTCAGCATTAGTTTGTGGGATGGGTGCAACAACAATCAATAATTTTTTGCAAAAACATGAACCTGCAAGGTCTTCATCACAAAACATTTCACAGCAAAGCGAATAAACTATATTCAAAAATAGAAGATTTGGAGGACACTGTTTTCTCTCAAACTGTAAAGTATGTTCGACAGGCTCATGCACAAAAGTCAGGTATAACTCTACATGACAATGATGTGCTAGATATTAGTGTCAGCTTTGATGGCACTTGGCTGACTAGAGGCCACACATCCCACATTGGAGTTGGCTGTGCAGTGGATGTTTTTACAGGACTTTACATAAATGCCCATGTTATGTCCACATATTACCAGGTGTGTGAAACCACTAGTAAGACACTTTCTAGGGACAAACCAGATGAATTTGCAGCATGGAAGGCAGAACATCTTCTAAACTGTGATAACAATTTCACAGGATCTGCTGGAATGATGGAGATGGAGACTGCAAGGGTGCTGTGGTGACGGTCTGTGGCCCATCATAAACTTCGCTACACGTCAATACTTTCTGATGGTGACAACAAAACATTTGCGGAGCTTACTAAGATCAAACCATATGGGGATGACATTCAGATAGACAAAGAGGAGTGTATCAACCATGTCAGTAAACGCTTTGGAACAGCACTCCGCAATGTTGTTGCTGACTGCCGAAAGCAAGGTGTGACCCTAGGAGGGCGCGGTAAAGGTCAGCTTACACAAAATGCCATCCGTAGGCTGACAATTTATTACAATAGAGCCATAAGAAACAACACAAGTGTAGAGTCCATGAGGAAAAGTGTTATGGCTTCACTGCATCAATGTTTTTCAACAGACAAAAGTCCACGTCATGAAACGTGCCCAAGTGGAGAGCAATCTTAGTGTTTTTTTTTTCAATCCACCCTGGCTAAGCATCAGGTCCCAGGTCCTCATGACAAGATGTTACACATGGCTCAACCGTGACAAGCTTGAGAAATATCTGTTGCCAATTTATGAAAGGCTGTTTGACACTAAACTACTTAGTAGATGTGTGTCAGGACAAACTCAGAATTCAAATGAGTGTTTACACAGCTTGATATGGGCTCGATCTACTAAAGACAACCTTGCCTCACGCAAGTGCGCTCAGTTTGCAGTTGTAACTGCAGCAAGAGAGTTCAACTTTGGAGCTGCTGCTGCCCAAGACACTGCTCAGTTTTATGGACTTTCTACAGGAATGCATATGTAGAGACTAGGAACATTTAGGATGCAGAAGCAAGTAAGAAATAGTCTGAAGTACAAGAAGGACAAACAAACTAAAAGACACGACACTGTACGAGCGGCCAAACTGAAGAGACTAGGTGAGCTGCATGCCCTGGAGGCAGGTCCTGCATATGCAGCAGGACTATTTTAACTATCAGGCACAGCTGTAAACTGTTTTTCTGTGTAAAAGAGTGTATTAGTAATGAAAAACAAAACAATAATTAGTTTTTCCCCGTTTTCTCATTTTGCCAGTTTTTTATACATAGGTACAACTTTTTAAACTATTCGTTAGATTTTAATGAAACTGTGCACATATATTTTTCATTCTATCACTTACATTGTGAGTAGAGCAATCTTGAAAATTAAGTTTTATGTTTTGTGCAGCAGTAAAAAAAAAAAAAAATGTCATGAAAAATGTCGTTAAAATTTTCAAATTAAGAAAAAAAAAACAATGCAAAGAGATATCATTAAAATTTTCTACTATACTTGTAAAGGGTCTATTTATTTACACATAAAACAAAGAATTTAGCCTGTATATTAAAAAAATAAATGTTTTAGAGGTACGTTAAGAAATTCAATATGGCCGCTTTTTATATTGGTTTCCATAGCAACCATTACGTGCAAAATCAATTTGACAATATTTTATCGATCAGCAGTCTTCAGTATCAAACCCTATATCATAACAGAACATAGAAATTAAGTATTATAGAATTTAATTATTTAGGGTTAGCATCGCCTTAATTGTGTTCGGGAGAAAATATTCAGCACAGCCATGAAAAAGACATAGTTCAATCATAACTCAAAATAGCGACGCCCTGACTATACTAATTACTATAGTGGACCTGTACTTATTTATAACTAGCTGACCCGGCCCGTCTTCGCCCAGCCCCTGGCAGGGATCAATCTATCTGTCTGTCTGTCTATCTATATTTGGCCCTTTCCCGTTCCTGTTGCGGGAAAAATGGGTTCGGAAATTTTCACGTATCTAAAATAGATCCATTATTTTTACGAAAACTTTGAAGATGCAAAGTTTTTATGACTATGTTTATACCAGACACGACTGCCCTTTCCCGTTCCCGTTGTGGGAAAAATGGGTTCAAAAATTGTCACGTATCTAACATAGATCGATTATTTTTACGAAAACTTTGAAGATACAAAGTTTTTATGACTTTGTTTATACCAGACATGACTGCCCTTTCCCGTTCCCGTTGCGGGAAAAATGGGCTCGAAAATTGTCACGTATCTAAAACAGATCCATTATTTTTTTACAAAAACTTTGAAGATGCAAAGTTTTTATGATTTTGTTTATACCAGACACGACTGCCCTTTCCCGTTCCCGTTGCGGGAAAAATGGGTTCGAAAATTTTCACATATTTAAAATGGATGCATTATTTTTATGAAAACTTTGAAAATGCCTTAAAGATTTAATCATTATATTATAACGCATATGACTGTAGATAACTACTTTAAACATGTTATGAAACTTAAGAAAAATACAACAATTATTTAAATTACATAATACTACATGCTACTAAAAGTTATGTCCCTTCATATAACTTTTCTTAAGTTAAGTCCCCTTGTAATATTTTAATTAAATTCAATTTAATACGTAAATAACTGTTTTTAAACTAACAAACTATGCCAGTTGGCTTGGCTGGAATGAGAAGAACATATGTAGAAAATTTCATCTCAATCGGATGGACCATTTGCGAACGCATAAGAGACATACAAAGACACACACAAACATTCTCTTTTATATATATACTAGCTGACCCTGCCCGGCTTCGCCCAGACCCTGGTGGGGAGCATCTCATTTAATTCATATAAGTAGTCATATAAGTTCTCGTTCCCGTTACCGACTGACTGTCTGTCTGTCTGTCTGTCTGACCCGGCCCGGCATTGCCCAGCTCCTGGTGTGGAGCATCTCATTTAATTCATATAAGTAGTCATATAAGTTCCCGTTCCTGACTGTCTATCTGTCTGTCTATCTGTCTGCCTGACCCTGCCCGGCTTCGCCCAGTCCCTGGTGGGAAGCATCTCATTTAATTCATATAAGTAGTCATATAAGTTCCCGTTCCCGTTACCAACTATCTGTCTGTCTGTCTGTCTGTCTGACCTGGCCCGGCATCGCCTAGCTCCTGGTGTGAAGCATCTCATTTAATTTATATAAGTAGTCATATAAGTTCCTGTTCCCGACTGTCTATCTGTCTGTCTATCTGTCTGCCTGACCCTGTCCGGCTTCATTAAATTCATACAACAAAAAAAGTAACTTAAAAGAACGTTCTTCCACACACCATCCATTATTTTTAATGAAATCTCTTTCTAATCACCTGCATGACTACAGTAACTTCTTAAGCAAAAAAAGATGAGTTACAATGTTATGCATTGTGCATCATTTTTATGAAAACTTTGAAAATGCCTTACAGATTGTATCATTATTTATTATAACTCATATGCCGGTACATAACTATGGACAAAGAGTTTATAAATCTTTGAAAACGATGCCACAATATGACTATAAGTTATACAGAAAAGTTATGCCCCTTGAAATAACTTTTACAGAGTTAGGTCCCCTGAGATATATGAAATTATGATGAAAAATCAAAAATGAAATAATACTGAGTAAGCAGGCGATTTCACACTAACAAAATATCACAGTTGGCAGCTCTGGAATGAAAGGAAGGCGTGTAGAAAATTTCATCTCAATCGGATGGGCCGTTCGCGAACGTATAAAGGACATACAGACAGAAATACATACATTTGGACGGAGATCCTTTTTTATATATAAGAAGATAGATTAGAACTGGCAATTTAACTACTAAAATTAAACAGAATACAAGTTTCATTTGTAGCAGTAATTTACCTGTGTACTTCATTATCTACATTTTTTTTTCTCCAGAGAATAATAACAATAAACACTATACCCAGAAGGACTGAGCAGGATAACATTGGTGTAAAAATGCAATATAATATAATACAACAAAAAGGTACGTAATTAAATAGAAGACAAGACATAAAAGTAGCAATGTCAGCTGTCGTTCTTTGTGAGTAGGACGTGTGTGAAGGTGTAACCAATTTCCTTGAAAATTTTTAGCGACCAAACAGTGACTTTCAGTTTGTAACCATGCTTGCTTATGCCATGAAAAAGAGATAATGCGATCATAACTCAAAATTCAAAATGGCAGCACTCTGACTATACTAATTACTATAGTGGACCTGTATTTATTTATAATTAGAACTGGCAATTTAACTACTAAAATTAAAGCGAATACAAGTTTTATTTGTAGCAGTAATTTATCTGTGTACGTGTATAATTCTGAAAATAATTTTGAAAGCCAGTTTTCAGACCAGACTGTAAACCTGTAAGTAGTGTAAGGAGTATTTTTCTTTCTTAGCAGTGCAGCAGTACTTAATTGCCATTGTAAAGGTAGCCTTTTGCAAGATGAAAAACATACTGACCAATAAAAAGATATCAACTGAAACGAGAAAAACAGTGTTGAAGTGCTACATAGAAGCTGTACTTCTGTATGGATGTGCAGCGTGGACGATGAGCAGTCAAGCTGAAAAACATCTGATGGCTGTGGAAATGTGGTTTCTGAGGAAAATGCAAAGAATACCATGGACAGACAGAAAAACCAATGAACAAGTCTTTCAAGAAATGAAGATCGTAAACTGATTAGAGTGATTGGACATAGTTAGTCTTTCCTCTTCAGCCTAAGTCGGCGCATAGGGCAGAAGTCATGGCTCTCCATGTCTGGCGGTTCGCTGCTAACTGTTGTAGATCTTGGATGTTCACTTGGCCGTTGAATGAGCCTTCTCTGATGATGGTTCTACACAGGGTCTCTCTTGGTCTTCCCCGTTTTCTTTTCCCTACTGGTGACCATATGAGGGCTTGGTAGGGGAGTCTTGTCTTGTTCATTCTGAGTACATGGCCGATGTAGTTCCAACGGCATTTTCTTATAAAATCGGATACAATATCTTGCTTAGTCTCTTGTCTTATTTGCGCATTGGTTTTGAAATCTGTCCACTGGGTGTTGAGAATTCTTCTAAGACATTTGTTCTCAAAATTGTCTAATTTTTTATCTAAAGCTACCGTTGATTTCCAACTCTCACATCCATACGTTAGCACTGGAATCACACAAGAATTGAAGATTTTAAGTTTCATATGTTGGCTGAGTGACTTTGACTTCCAGATGTTTAACAGTTTATTGAAGGCACCAGATGCCAGTGAGATTCTAGATAATATTTCTGGTGTTGAGTCCCCTGTAGATGTCATTTTGCTTCCTAGGTATGTGAAGCTGTTGACTTTTTCAAGAACATGGTTGCTTAATTTGGTGTTGTCTGAACTGTTGGTAAGATCAATAGTTTTGGTTTTTGTGGTGTTAATTTGGAGACCAATTTGTCCTGAAACATTTTGGAGATGGTTTATTTTCTCTTGGGCATCTGGGTGTGTTGAACTCAAAAGCAATTAGACATAGACAAGACAAAACTTTTGGGGCATGTTATGAGAAGAAATGACTTGGAGAACTTGGTGACAACTGGCAAGATCAAAGGGAAGAGACCAAGGGAAAGACTGAGAAGTAAATACCTGGATGGCTTGGCCACATGGCATGGTCGAGACAGGAACATGGAGCTGATCCACGACCCTGGTGACATGACCGCCCACGCTTATTGACGTGGCACATGATGGATGGAGTACTTAATTATTTCAATTTAAATACAACTGTGAAATAAGTTGTGGTTTTTTAAAAAGTTAGTATTTATTAGGAGCGTTCATTTGAAATCTGTTCGTGCCGCACTGTGCATAATTGCGTACGTTGAACATGATTATGTTATAGTTATGTGATAAGTACTAACCAATGAATAAAAGAGCACATGCTTATCGTTCCATGATGCATAGATTCTGTTTCTGACCGTTGAGAAAATGGCAGGGTTGATCCAAAATCCATCCTAAGAAGCTCAAAGAGCGGTGATTCAGTTTCTTTCATTTGGAGGATGTCGACCAGTGGACATTCATTGAAGAACACAGGCAGCAATGTTAACAAATGTGTGTCGAAGACAACAGTGACAGACTGGACACGAATGTTTTGGAAAGGACGTCAGTTCACGACAGATCTTGACGGCCAGGTCAAGCGCATATTGCTGCAACAGAAAAAAACATCACCAAAATTGATGCAGCAGTACAAATGAACAGTTGTCGAAGCATACATTTGCTAGCGAAAGAATTTGATGTGTCAATTGGGACAATTCAAAAGGTCGCTCGTAAGAAACTGCAATATCGGAAGGTGTGTTCACAGTGGATACTACGGATGTTGACCGACCACCAAAAAGAGGAACGCATGGGATGGTGTTTGAACCACTTGCTGCATTATAGAGTGGAGGGTGATGCATTTCTCTTCTGCATAGTGGCAGTCGATGAATCATGGTGCCACCACTTTGAGCCGAGCAGCAAAAGAGAGAGAGAGAGCATGCAATGGAAGCATGCTGGATCACCAAAAGCCAAAAAATTCAAGTTACAGGTTTCCGATGGTAAGGTTATGCTGAGCGCATTTTTTTACCATGAAAAGCTATTGTTGGCTGACTTTAACCCTTTACAGGGCAAAACGTCCATTTGCGGGCGATCGCTTAAACGAGCAGATCGGCCGAACGCGCCTGATACTATTATGCTCGTAAAAACGCGATCTCTCGGATTTCCGACACTTCTGATGGCTACTTTCGCTTTCGCCGATAGCTTGACAATGTGGCCGCCATTTGTAAGCACCTACTATGCATTTGAACGGACTTTTACTGACTTTTTTTTATAGTTTTCGGGATTTTTACGCTTAGTTTTTCAAAATGGATTTCGGCAATTCTTCAAGTGATAGCCGAGATTTCACTAGGTTCAATTTAAGTGACATTAAAGAGCACAAAGTTGACTATTAATCGCAGCTAGATATCAGTGCAAAGCGTTACTTTGCATTAGCAGTCTGAGTCGGACTTTAAAGAAAGTGATTATGCTTCTGAAAATGTGTTTGTAAATTGCCGTATAGATGACGGAAAATCACAAACAATATACTGTATTTCGTAAATATTTGTGTTCATATATGGATTACCGACAACAATCACATGAGTAACATATTCTGCATGCTTTTCCCTTCATTGTGTTGTTTATTTAACTAAAATCGGTTGACTAACACCTTATTTGTGATGTTTTTACTAACGCAACCCGAAATTTTACCGAACCTGAAAAAATCTTCCCGTTCAGGGCTAAAGAACGGACAAGCGTCTGCCCTGTAAAGGGTTAAAGAACCTGGTGTCAACATCAACTCTACCCACTACTTGCAAACACTAGACAAGCTGCAAAAAGCCATCAAGAATAAACGACCCGGCATGCTTTCTCGCGGTGTGATTTTGTTGCATGATAATGCTCGTCCACATGTTGAAAAGATTGTGCAGGAAGCGTTAGCTTGGAAGAAGTGGGAAATTCTGCAACATCCAGCTTATAGTCCTGATTTGTCACCATGTGATTTTCATTTGTTCGGACCTATTAAAAAAAAAGCTCTCAAGGGGCAACGATTTCACACAAATGCAGACGTGATGAACGCGGTAAACACTTGGTTCAGTGAGCAACCACAATCCTTTTTTGCGGACGGCATTCGCCGCCTACCTAAGCAATAGGATGCTTGCATACAGCGACTTCTTCTGACCAACCCATGGTGCATAATTCATTCAAAATGAATGCTTTGTTTACTTCTACCACACCTGTTAATGTTTCTTTCATGCTTTTGTAATAAAGCCATTGGAACGGGTTTCAGATGAACGACCTTCATAATTATTAATTGCTCACTTTTAGATACAGAACAGTGTAATTATAGCGCAAAGTAGAAATCAATTATTAACAAAAGTGACTTCTTAATTTATGCAGCAGTTACAAACTTATTTACTTACATTACTGCATAATACATTGCGGACACTAATAGAAAGGTCAATAGAGAAACAGAGGGACATATATTTGTGCTTCATAGATTATACTAAGGCATTTGATAAAGTAAAACATGATGAACTGATTAAAATGTTGGAAGATATCAACACTGATGGAAAAGATTTAAGAATAATACAGAATATTTACTGGAACCAAGTAGCAGCAATTAAAATGGGAAATAAAGAGGGTAGTTACGAACAGATAAAGCTAGGAGTACGACAAGGGTGTGTCTTGTCACCAGATCTTTTCTCCCTGTATAGCGAAGTAATAATGAGAGAGATCAAAGAGATGCCAGGAATACTAGTTGGAGGTTATAATATAAATAATATACGCTATGCAGATGACACAGTATTGGTGGCGGATAATTCAACAGACCTACAACAATTATTAGACGTTGTAGTAACAGAGAGTGCAAGGAAAGGACTCAACTTGAATATCAAGAAAACAGTAACAATGGTAATATCAAAGAAAATGGTGACACCAAAATGTGACATAGAAATAGAAGGGAAAATCCTTAACCAAGTTGATAATTTTAGATACCTAGGGGCATTTATAACATCAGATGGAAGATGTACAACAGAGATTAGGAGCAGAATAGGGCAGGCAAAAGCCGCATTTCATAAAATGAAGAGTATCTTATGCAATAAGTCACTGTCACTGAATGTAAGAAAGAGAGTGCTGAAATGCTATGTAGAACCAGTTTTGCTGTATGGCAGTGAATCTTGGAATGTAAATGAACAAATTAAGAAGAACTTAGAAGCAACAGAGATGTGGTTCCTGAGACGAATGTTGCGAATTCCTTGGACTGCCAGAGTAACTAACGACGACTGCCTGAAACAGGCTAATGAAACTAGAACATTATATACAACAATAAGACAGAGACAAACAGCTTTCCTCGGTCATGTGATGAGAAGAGAGGCATTGGAGAACATCGTAACAACTGGAAAGATCGAGGGGAAGAGAGGCAGAGGTAGACCAAGAGAAGTGATGCTGGATGGATTGAGACGGTGGCATGGAGGAATATCAGCAGCAGAGTTGATCCAGAGAACCAAAGACCGAGATCTATGGAGAGCCATGAACGCCTACGCCAGCCGGCACGGCACTTGATGATGATGATGACTGCATAATATTTAATTAACAAAAGAAAGCTGTCGCAATGCAATGGGTACTTAAGACAATGTGAGAAAATTTTCATGAATTGTTATTTCACTAATGACGAACATTTCACTTGACATTTAATATAAATGGGCAGCTATTTTTAACTATTAATCAGGTCACAGCACATCCTATTGAAAATTCTTAAAAGTCGAGTGCATTTTTCTCGGAGACTTGGAGACTCTCGTGCTTTGTATGATGCTTTCGGCAAGCCACCCTGCGGAAAGAGACTGAGCCTATGGGGGTAAACCTGGTGCAATGAAGACGATTCTCTCGACATCCTATCGAAAGAGAAGAGGAATGTGACCTTTACTTTCCTTTTACCAAAACGCACAATAAAATACACATCTTGCCAGGTTCGTTAGCAATGCGACAGACTTTTAATGAATAATAAACTATTGGTGGCCATTTTTAATTATTAATTAGTTCACGGCACATCCTATCAAAAAATAGATATGTCAAGTTAGGCCTCGCCACCCCGGACGCAATAATATATGGTTCTATGTTGTCCGTTTAAAAATAAACAAGCCACAGTAATAGAAGGCAGAATTTCTCAGCTCTCAATTTATTAGGCCGCGATAAGAACCACCCATTTCTTCAGATTCTTTTGCACTTCCTAGTTGTAGATCACGACACAAACATTAAAAATATTAACTCCGCTTGGAATTGACCTATAGTTCATTGAGATACTGTTGGATTCATCTTGTCAAGCTGTATTCAACTGTGATAATTTCATAAGTAAAAACCCAATTTTTAATTAATGTCTATATATGCTAATAATATTATGGCACTCTTCCGATTGACGGGTCTAAATAGTTCCGCAGTGAATAAGTTAGGGTTAAGGGTTAGGGTCAGTGTTAGTTTAACACTAACCCTAACCCTTAACCCCTGACTTATTCACTGCGGAACTATTTAGTTAGACCCGTCAATCGGAAGAGTGCCAATATTAATATTATTAATAATTAATATTATTATTACAGACCTCTTCAGTGCTGCATAGACGAAACAACAGTAATTAGTTAGTACTTTAAAGTACTTATAATAAATATTATAGTTATAGTGTAGTATTATATTATTACTTACTATTTTAGTAATCTCTAAATCTGGGAATATAATTAAATCATGAATATGATTATGAACGCTGGGAATATAATACGTGATACCAACCGCTAACCCATTATGTTTTAATTTGAATCCATCGTTTGCTTCCAACAACGTACTACTAGAAATGATTATTAATAATTATTTAATGACAAAATTACTACACTGTCCGCTTTTCACTGTGTTGTTTGAAATCAACCAGTGTCAGCCTGGCAACCGGAAAACAAAAATATAGGACAGGACCAAGTAAATGTACTTTGCCAAATTACTCAATTAATTTTAAAAAAAAAAAAAATCAATTGCTTGCTTGCTTGCTTGTGTTCGTTGGCTTGAGCTCCAACGCGAAGTCCTGTATGTCGGATGAAGACATCCTGTTGTCCAACATCAGTGTGATGTCATCATACAGGACCTGAGTTTTGCGTGAGTATCCGTTGTCCCATGTCTGGCTTATTGGTGTGCAGACTGGCGGTTCCTCGCCGTACAGGCAGACACTCTCCGACTTCGGAGGAATCGGCGATCCTACTGATTTTAGCTAGGACCCCGAAGGGACCTGTTGCACAGGACGCTCGACGAGGACGCGTCAATAGGTCTTGGCCAGTATATAACCCGGCCCTGGTGCCTTGGAAACACCCCTGCGTCCCTAAAATCAATTGAAAAATGACTGTGTTTATGCGCATTTTGTTTTTATTTTTAATAATGGCAATACAACAGGAGTATGAGAGCGGAGAAATGGGATCTTCTGAGAAAGAAACAGTCTCAAACTGAAGTGTAAACGAAAAGGATGCGGCATAAGGTGGGCGGGGGATGCGAAGATTGAAGGAAGTGGCTGAAAGGAAGTAGGAATGAAGTTGGAAAAGAAGAAGCTGAAGAAGAAATTAAAATCGTCCAAAATAATTACGAACATCACAATAAACGTTAACATCAGTGTTTCTCCACCAGGCAGGGATTCCCCTTCAGTTAGTTAGTTAGTTAGTTAGTTAGTTAGTTAGTTAGTTAGTTAGTTAGTTAGTCGCAGTTCCAACTTCACAGCAACGGGTCGTCCCCATTATGCTCCGTTCCTGTGCCAGTGAATATCACACAAAACGCTCCTCACTGCCTATTGTGAAAAGTGAAAAAGACAGGAGTCTCGACAAACAACAGCCCGCACAGATACACTGTGCATAATGCCGCCGCCAGAATGTCAACACACCAGTCCCCCACGAAACACCCAATTCATCTCTGATGGAATCGGCAGTCATTTTCCTATCTGGATGTTTCCTAGATGTTCACCTACACAGTCCACGAGCATACAGTTCATCACCGACGGCAGTGGCAGTCAACCAGAAGCCCAGCAGCCACGCATTTCTGCATAAGGCAAAAACTGGTCAACTCTGGGACATAGCCACATGCCATCGCTCCGAACATGCAGTCACGTTCCAAAAATAAAAACTTGGGCAGATTCAAAAGCACTTCACACGAAACTCACAGCTCACAGTGTCGCGCCACGCACTCACTCAGTAGCAGGGCGACGGAACCATCAAGCCTCCTTAGTCGCCTCTTACGACATGCGTGGTAGGCTACAGTGTTGCTTCCCCTTCAGTAGGGAATTGTAAAGGTTTCAAAGAGGAATTCGCACCAAAAGTGGCACTTGGAAATAAAAAGCTTTTGACATAAAAATTCAGTCTATGTTGTTGCTCTATCGGATTTGTTTATGCCCGAGCTTAGTCTGTTAAGCAGTTACAACTGTCTAGTCTAGTCTTTCCTCTTGGGCCTAAGGCGGCGCATAGGGCAGAAGTCGCGGCTCTCCATGTTTGTGCGTAGCGCCAACATTTAGAGCCAGAAATATGATTCTGTAACAACGGTGAGTTTTATGATGGCGGATTGTCAAGCCGCCGATCAACCGACTTAAGTCAAGCTAGAAGAAAACACGTCCCGCCATCCTGACCCAAGCCAGAAACTCTGCAAACTCTCCGATGGCAGCCTCGCATCACGGGCCCACCAGCCAAGCACGTGAATAAGAATATCGTCGCACATCCTGTAGATGTCCTGTCTTATGACCTCTCTGTGTCCTGACTTCTGTCCTGTCTCTCATCCATCGACTATATTGTAGATGTCCTGTATATCGTTATCTCTGTAGTTCTGACTCTATTCTGTCCCTTGTCCTCTCTATGTCCTGTACCTATTCTCCCAACACTCTGACAGTCGTCCTCCAGCTCATGTCCGTCATGGAAGAAATCAAAGTAGGAAAAGCCAGATTCGCGATTATGCACCTCACAACCCGCGCTTAGAACGGGAAGGAAGTGGAAGGTCGACAGCGCAGTCGAAGCTGCCCAGGCATCACTTAAACTGAAGAAAGTCAGGGGCACAATAGGTCTGATAGAAGCGGGTTCGGGCACCATGACGGAGCTCCGATGTGGTCCAAAGCAACGACCAAGAAACGCAGAGACAAGGTGGTTCAGGAGATTCGCGAGGAAGAGGACGAAAAGATAGTGCAAACGGCTGCCCAGCAGGGACAGCAAGTCCAATGCTTGTCACGGGAGTTGATAATGCAAAAGTCTCTAACATGGAATGAAATCTTGCGCATGGCACCACTACGCCTAAGTTTCGTCGTCCGATCCCTTTACGATGTAATACCATCAGCTACCAACCTGGTCAAGTGGGGTAAAGCCACCAATCCGCTCTGTCTTCTCTGTAAAGGAAAAGTCCAGATAACGGAGCACGTACTGTTCGTATACAAAGCAGCTCTTTGCCAAGGCCGATTCACATGGCGCCACAATAAAGTTCTTGCTGTGCTGGCAGCCATAGTGGATGAAGCCAGAATGCGTGCGAACAGAGGGACAGAGCGAGGCCGATGGAGATTTACTTCGTCAGAGCTGGACAGCAACGCAGGAACAAGGAAGACTGTGCTGCCGACTTACTGTCCATTTTCGATAACGCGGATGACTGGGAGCTGACTGTTGACCTGAAGGACCGTGGTGCATACCCTGAAGGATTCAACAGTTTTGATTGCGATCAAACATTGTACTTTACTCCTCGTCAGCCAATCAGTTAACGCTGATTGAGCTGACCGTTATACATGAGTCGAGAGTCGAGGGGCTGCATACGTACAAGATGAAGTACAGTGATATGGTCACAAGTCTGACACATAAAGGGTACACTGTCAGGCTATTCGGCGTAGAGGTAGGCGCAAGAGGTCTAGTCTCCCACTCCTTGTATGACCTGCTAAAACAGTTAGGCATAAAGGGACAAGCAAGAACTCGGGCACAAAAACAACTCGACGAGGCAGCCGAAATGGCCTCGTGCTGGCTGTGGAACAACCGGAACATTGAGTGGGACATGTCCCGGCAGTAATATGGTTAACATTTTTGTCTGTGACTGCAGGATCATATAACACAGGAACCAATCTATCAACCAAGAGCTAGAACGAATACTGTCTCGTGTCGACTCTCTAGCCCTCCCTCCGATCGTGGCAGTGTATCTGAGAACGGGACTTTTCAGTAAGGCAATCGCCACACTGTAGCAGGCAAATGTCGGCCGAAGTTAAACCTCCATGCCATGGTAGCATTCGTCTTGAGAAAACCGCAAAGACCAAAAGAGGCGATGAGAAACCCAGAGGAAGATCCGGCTTCCCTGAGTACGGTTCCATGAACGGGGTATGAGGAAGGAACGTGGCAACGAAGATGAAAGGAGGCGACAGAGGTTGTGGCCAGGGAAGTAGCTGACTTCTCTCGGCCAGATGTGCTAGGACGCATGTGAGGTCAAGAAGCACCGGATGCACAAGGCTCTCCTCCCCGAGGAAGGGGTGGCTTGGGAGTAGATATCGCACAGGGAAATAAGCAAAGACAACGCAAATGACCGAACGTCTCGCACGGCAGGGGAAGAACGCCCGGAGTCATGACCCGGGCGGGCCCGGCCCTGAGGATGTCAAGAAGTTAAAGGGCCGAAACATTTGGGGAAGGGGGACTATTTCTGACGACCAGAATACCCCTGTCGTGCTTGTTCCGCAGCGGAGTTTTTATTACTGTAGTGATGTTGTCGCTCGCATGCATGTGTTGCATAAATTCAGTACTATTTCATTATAATGTGTTATGTGTTGATGAACATGAAGTATCTGTCTGTTGTGGTTGTATCTTCCCGTGTAGTCAGTGATGTGTGTTTGTGTGTGTGTGTTTGTGTGTGTGTGTGTGTGTGTGTGTGTGTGTGTGTGAGAGAGAGAGAGAGAGAGAGAGAGAGAGAGAGAGAGAGAGAGAGAGAGCGCTAACTTTTTCCACAGTGAGTGCGTCTGTGGTACATGAACATTAGAAGTTGGTGATGTCATAGCTCTGTATGTTACCAATGCCAAACCTGGACAATGACAGAAAAAGAGAAAAGAAAAATCACAACAACAGAAATGAGATTCCTGCGAAGAATTCTCAGTGTATCAAGAAGAGATAAGATCAGAAATGAAGAAATCGGGACTAAAGTGGGGGTTATTGCTGCACTAGATTTTATTAGAAGGCAGCAAGTCAAATGGTTTGGCCATGCAAGTAGGTTACCAACTAACAGTATATCACAACAAGCAATGATGTACAGACCAGAGGGAAGCAGAGGAAGAGGCCGACCACGTAAACGATAGACGCAGGAAATTACACAGTTCATGGGGATATCGATACACGAAGCCCATAAGCGGGCACTCTCCCGCTGTTTATACTTCACCTCGACACCGCAAGGTACAAGAAGAACATGATGAGATGGGATGAGATGTCATAGCAAACAACACTACGATAGATGAGTAGTGTAGCCTGGATTTATCAGCTACAAGGCAAAATGGCGTCGGGTATAGCATATCATACACCGCTTGAGCTTGGAGAATACAAGACTTTTGAGAACATGGATTAGTCAGATTCCGTTCCATCAAGGCCGATAAATGGGTGTTCACTAAGTCCTCAAATTGCTCGCTCAAACACACATGTATGATAATAAAACACAGACACAAACATAGAAAACTTGCAAAACGACAGACTGACACAACCAAAAGAAATCAATACAGACAAATGTAAACGACACAGTACAAATGTAACAGATAAACACACACAAGAAGAATGACACATCCACTGAAAAATTACCATCATTGAGACAACCAAAGAAGCGTAATAATCACTCAAATTGACACAAACATTGAAAACTGACAAACGACAGAATGACACAACCAAATAAACCAATACAAAACACTGAGCCCGATGCACCGAAAAAAGCAAAATAATATTCAAATGTAAACGTCAAAGTAAAACATGCCACACACACACACACACACACACACACACACACACGCACGCACGCACACACACACACACACACACACACACGCACACGCAGAGAGAAGAGAGAGAGAGAGAGAGAGAGAGAGAGAGAGAGAGAGAGAGAGAGAACGACAACCACTAAAAATGAAACATCCACAGAAAAATGACAAACATTTAGAAAATCAAAGAAACGACGTAACCACCCAAACTGACACAAACACTAAAAACTGACACAACAGTAGACTGACTTAACCAAAGAATTCAACACAAAACACTGATCCCGATACACCAATATAAAAGCAAAATATTCAAATTCAAAAGTGACAGTAAAAATATCACGCGCGCGCGCGCGCACACACACACACACACACACACACACACACACACACACACACACACATACACGAAATCGACAAATACTTAAAATGACACATCCACTGAAATCTGACACAACGACAGACTGACACAACCAAAGAAACAACGCAAAACACTGAGCCCGATGCACCAAAAGAAAAGCAAACTATCCATATGTAAACATCAAAGTTAAGCTTGTAACAGACACATACACTACAGAAAGAAATCGACAACAACTGAAATGATACATCCACCGAAAACTGACAAAATGACAAACTGAAACGACCAATAAAAATTGACAGGCTGACACAACCAAAAGAATCAAACAACAAAGAAAAATGACAGCAACAACAACTGAAAATGACTTATCCAGTGAAAACTGACACAACGATAAAATGACGCAGCCAGAGTAGACAGGAAACGATGGCGGCAGCGCTTGATCTCGAGGATGCGTACAACAGAGTTCGCTTTGATATTTTGATGACCGCACTAATGGAGAAGGGGGTAAATCCCTGGTTGGTGAACTGAATAGCAGCCGTCCTGCATTCTCGTCGGGTTGCTCTCCGTCTGGGTGCATGGACTTCAGAGCCACATATTTTAACCCCGGGACTGCCACAGGGATCTGTAATCTAACCGGTGCTGTTTAACGTGTATACGAGCAAGATTGCAAACCTAGAAGCACAAGGGGTTGGAAGGATACTAACATTTGCAGATGATATTCTTGCAAATAGACAGCCCAGGAGCTACAGGCGACAGTAGACAAAGTGATTGAAAGTTGCACGGAAATGAGTGCTGTCATCCACGCGGAAAAGGCAGCTGTTTTGTGGTGCTCTCTGGACAACAGGAACTGATGTTCCAAACCTCACGATAGAGCAGAGAATGCTTTTCAGACTATACCAGCACTTGATCCTCTCAGCGATTGATTATGGGCTAGGACTGCTCACTGTCTCAAAGTGTCAATTGATAAATTAGAGCGCATACAGAACGAAGCTATGCGGGACATTCTGGGATGCACCAGAGACACCCCAGTAGTGTGTATGCGTTACATTCTTGGTTTGCCGACTGTTGCTGGTAGGCTCAAGGTGATGCAGGCGAAGGCATACCTCAGAGTAGTTGCTGACACAGATCACCCGTTGCATGAGGCGCTGGACGTAGTTAAGGGTCAGCGACTGATAAGAGGGAAATCATGGATGGCTCAGGCGGAGGATACGATCAGACAGGTGTGCATCTTGGAGAACATTAGGCGAGGAGAGGAATGGGTCAGAGTGCCAGCGGAGCAGTCAGACTTGTGCAAAGTTATAATCACATTGAGCGGGGAGTGCAGGGAGTGGCCAGCAGGGGCCACGGGAGTGGAAATCCAGCAACTAATTCAGGATAATGCTCGCGCGGGTGATATGATTATATACACAGATGGTTCGGTGTTGAGAGGCAGGAGAAGTGCCTGGGGGTTCTTAGCAAAAGCTAATGGTCGCCGTTTGGTGCAGGAGAGCCTGGCATATGGTACCACAACATCTAGCTTAAGAATGGAGATGGAGGCGGTCAGTGCAGCTTTCCGCTGGATGGAGAATACGATACACACACACACATACATCGTGATTGTAACTGACTCAGAAAGCATGCTGACTAGGGTGAGGACAGGCAAGCTTCGTGCAGAGTGGCTTGCTTCGCTTCGGAAGTCACGAGTGACAAGCATCGTCTGGATCTTTTCTCCGAGGCATGCTGGTGTGCTGGGGAATGAACAGGCGGACAGATTGGCTGGCTCTGCAAAACTTGGTGGAGTATTGAAGCATGATAAGGAAGACGTGGTTGCGGCCTTGTGGGAGCACGTGTACACCTCGGAGGAGCAAATGGATCACCATGGTCTGGCAAGAATGAGACAGCGAGGTGTGACGAGGGGATCTGGCCGACGAAAGGCGAGACGCACATATAATCTGATTGCTACTCGTACTATTAGTGTTGGAACTCTTCGCTGGCTGCTGAGGATGGGGACGGAGCGCTTATGGGAATGCCCCGAATGCTGTGATGTCGGCTCCTAAATCAATCAATCAATCAATCAATCAATCAATCAATCAAACCAATGAAAAATAACACAGCGACATACTGACACAACCTGAAAAAATAAAAATAAATGTAACAGAAACAGTAAAAAAAAATGTAACTCACATACAATAAAGACAACGACAACCACTGAAAATGACAAGAAAGGAATGACTCAAACTGACAACAACAAAAAAAGACACAATGATAGACTGACAGAACCAAATAAATCTATACAAAACACTAAGCCCGATGCACCAAAAGTAAAGCAAAATATTAAAATGTAAACGACACAGTAAAACTGTATCAGACAAACACACAAAAAGAAATCGACAACAACTGATAAATGTAACATCCACTAAAATTACAAGCATTGAGACAACCAATGAAAACTGACACAACGACAGACCATCACAACCAAAAAAATCAACACAAAACACTAAACCCGATGCACCAAAAGAAAATCACAACATCCAAATGTAAACGATGCAGTAAAATGTATATCACACACACACACACACACACACACACACTCACACACACACACACACACACTCACACACACACACACACACAGAGAAAGAGAGAGAGAGAGAGAGAGAGAGAGAGAGACAACAACCATTGAAAATAACACATCCACTTAAAAATGACAAGCATTGAGACAACAAAGAAGTGATTTGACCACTCAAACTGACACAAGCATTGAAAACAGACACAACGACAGACTGACACAACTAAAGAAAGCAACATATGTCGACATACCCTACCAACTCCCACTTTGCCTAACAACCTCCCCACTTGCTCTCAACTGTCGATTTACTTTAACAAATTGCCAACTTTCGCTCACAACTTGTCCACTTGCTATCATAACTTGTCTAATTGCCCTAACAACTTACCAACTTCACCTAACAACTTACCAAACATTAACTGCCGAACACCTGAACTTATGTTGTTGAAGACATGAACTTAAACAAACACACTGATACTGAAGAAATGAACATACCAAAATATGACTTGCGGAACACAGAGACTTATGTTGATAAAGACCACCCATCCATCGTGTGCCATGCCGGAAAGCGTGGGCGGCCATTTCACTCGATCACCAGAGTCGTGGATCAGCTCAGTGTTCCTGTCTCATCCATGCCATGTGGCCAAGCGATCCAGGTATTTACTTCTCGGTCTTCTCCTTGGTCTCTTCCCTTCGATCTTGCCAGTTGTCACCAAGTTCTCCAAGTCATTTCTTCTCATAACATATTCAAAAAATTTTGACTGTCTACGTCTAATTTCTCTAATCAATTTACGATTTTCATTTGTTTCCTGTTATTGGTCATTGGTTTTTCTGTCTGTCCATGGTATTCTTTGATTCTCATCAGAAACCCCATCTCTACAGCCATCAGATGTTTTTCAGCTTGACTGCTCATTGTCCAAGTTTCACATTCATAAAAAGAACAGGCTCAATGTAGCACTCAACACTTTTTTTCGTTTAAATTCACATCCCTTTATTGGTCAGTATGTTTTTCATCTTTCCAAAGGCTACCTTCGTCATGGCGATTCTTGTTCTAATCTCTTTAAGGCATATCCCATCAGATGTTATGACTGTTCCGAGATAATTGTACTGATTCACTTTTGAAGAATATTCCCATTTACTTGTATATTTGTTGTTGTTGTTGTTGTTGTTGTTCGCATATCCTTTACAGGTCATCACTGTCAACATCAGCTTCTTTCAGCTGTTTGTTGATTTCTTGGCAAGATTACGCTCAGTAGTTTGCCATTGCTTTCTGAGCAACCAGCTCAATACCCAGTAAGTTACCGACGCAGAGAGAACGCTACCAATTCTCGCGCAAAGTCACGTTACATACGAGAGTATACGAGTTTACGCAGAAAGTCGTGTAACCTCTAGACCAGAGAGAGCGGCACTTGTATATTACATTGTGGTATTTCTTTCTTCCTAGTGACGACCATAATCTGTGTCTTTTTACAATTTAATTCTAACCCCAGTTGTTCAGTGTATGCAACAACCACATCTACTAATTGTTGCAGATCCCGCTCATTGTCTGCAATCAATACTGTATCATCTGCTTTTCTAATGTTATTGATGTTTCGTCCTCCAATGATGATTCCATTTATATCTTCTACATTTCTGAAACTATTTTTACTGTATAGGGAAAAAAGATCTGGGGACATTACATACTCTCATACCTCTCTTAATAGGCTGATATTGCCCCACTTCATTATCAATCCTTATGGCATGTTTAGTGTGGAATGGCTCTTGTCGCTTCAGAGGTCACAGATTGTGAGAATTGTATGGATATTTTGCCCTGGCCATGAAGGGGTACGGGGGAATGAACAGGCAGATAGGCTAGCAGGGGATGCGCCTCTTGGTGGTAGTTTGCCTATGGACAAGGGAGAGGTGGTCATGCGATTGTGGGACCAGGTGGAGAAGGTGGAGGAACAGATTAAGAACCCATATGTGGAAAGAATGAGATTGCGGGGGATCGGCAGGGGTTCTGGAAGAATCTCAAAACTGAGAGGGAAGACCAGGAGAACTTTTAATCATATAGCGGTGGGAACGATTAGTAGTATGACTCTTCGCTGGCTGTTGAACGAGGGGACGGAGCACGTATGGGAATGTCCTGAGTGCAGTAATGTCGGTTCTTAACTCAACTCAACTCCTTATGGCAGCTTGTCGTTTCCAATATATGTTTTTTATGTCTATTGTCTTTCAAATCAATTTGTAGATCTGCAAGCGTATCTACTATGTTGACATGTCTAACTCTATCGAAAGCCTTTGTGTAGTTAATAAAGCGAAGATGTATATCTTTGTTTACTCCTACAGAACGAACTGATCGCAGCATATACACAGCATTTACTGTACCCTTTCCTTCTACAAACCCACATTCCTGTATTTCAGTTTGTATTTTCTTCCTAACCCTTTGGATGATAATTCGTAGCCAAATCTTCGTGATGTGACTCATTATACTAATTGTTCGATGTTGATCACATTACAAGGTCCCTAATTTCTTTGGGATTGCAATAAATACAGAATTACAGAATTCAAAAGGTATATCTAAGGTATCATATAATGTGTTCAGCAGTCGAGTGACTTGATCTAGTCCACATTCTTCTAAAGCTTTAATCATTTCTGTTGTGATGTTATCTGAACCGGGGATCCTGCCAGCTTTAATATATTTAAGAACATTCCGAACCATCTTCAAAATTGGCAGTCCTTCATTATTAAATCGAAAATCATACTGTTCATCTCTGTTATCATCATGAAGGTTTTTCACATGATCTGACCATTCATGTAGAATCTGATCTTTTTTTTTTTCTATTACGATTTTGCCATCTTTAGTGTTTAGACAGCCTGCTGAAGTTCTTGTTTTTTTTTGTTAGTAAGTTCCTGAATTCTTTTGTGCACTAATTTGGTATTTTGACTGTTGTGTTGTTTTTCGATTTCTTTGCAATTTTTCTCAAGCCATGCTTCTTTTTCCTCCTTACATAATATTCTGACTTGTCTGTGAATTTCTTCATATTTGGCAGGATTATGTTTGTTGAGTCTTCTTGTTTGCACTAGTTGTAAAATTTCTTCAGTCATCCATTTCTTACGACCCACCTTCTTTAATTTTGGAATAGTTGTTTCTATAGCCAAACTGATTGATTTATTCAACATTTCCCATTGATCATCCACATCGTGAAATAGGATCTCTAGATAAGACAAAACGTCAAATCTGTTCTGCACTTCTATGTTGAATTTGTTTTGTATTTCCTTGTCATTTTTCAATGTACACAGATCATATTTAGTGTTTCCTGTTATATACTTGACTTTCTTTAACTTTACCCTCAATGTACCTGTAAGTAATCTTTGGTAACTATAACAATCAGCACTGGGAACAGCGTTGCCATTTTGACGCTTTTCGCACCAAATGTAGTGTTTTTTTCAAGTCATTTAGTGCCAAAATGTTGCATTTCGGGCGGCCACGCGAATTTGGTGCCTCACAATATGTTTTGGTGCTTTTTTTTTTTTTGGGGGGGGGGGGGGGATAAAAATTACTTTAAAAATAATTTTGGGAACACTAAAAAGCCGAATTTTAACTGAAGCGAGGGAGTACATCAGTCTTAGTACATTACCGCGCAATATTCAAGTAATTTAACTCCCTTTAATACGATTTAGTTGAAGTGAGTGACTACAACCCGCAGGCAATACACAATGTGTTAACGGATTGTTTAAACAAGAATTGACTGGAGTTGCAAAGGCTAGTTGCACTCGGCACTGACAATGCATCTGTCATGACAGGTGTAAACAATGGAGTATATACAAAATTAAAATCCGAAGTTCCTCATCTGGTACTAGTTAGGTGTGTATGTCATTCCCTTCAGCTGGCAGTGTCACGGGCTGCAGCTGCTTGTCTGCCCAGGAACATAGAGTTCATGATTAGAGAAACATATAACTGGTTTTCTCACTCAAGTCTTCGTCAAGCAAAGAACAGGGAGCTTTTTGCTTCAATAAATGATGAACAACATCCGCTGAAGGCTGTTCAATTAAGCCAGACACGATGGATGGCCATTCAATCTACCATTGTCAGAATATTGCAGCAGTGGGTCGAGCTCAGAACTCATTTTGATATAGCAAGACTCAACGAGCGTTGTTATACAGTAGAACTTCTGCATTCTATGTTTAGCGACATGAAAAACTATGTGTATCATATTTCTCAAGCATATTCTAGGAGAAGTTCAAAGTGTGAATAAGAAATTCGAAGCGGATATATAGGATACAACACAACTACTCAGCGATCTTGTCCAACTCACTGATTCTATCAGTTCAAAGATTGCTATTATTCCTGGAAAAAAAAATTACAGAAAGTGATGCTATTCAAGATTATTTAGATCCTAATCCCAATCTAGGTTTGAGACAGAAATAGCAGGCTACCAGTTTCCTGATGAGAAAGAAATTCGTGGACGTTGCATCCAGTTTTTAATGGAGCTGTTGACACAGCTGCGTTTAACGTTTGAGCGATAACGTTCGTGTGTTGCAGTCCATGTCACGTCTTAGTAGAAGTGAATGTCTACAGCCTATGAAGCCCTGTATATTGGATATTGCTAAAATGTTTGTAGAAGATGCAGCTAGTCTCACGTGCATCGATTTCCAGTGGAGAAAACTGCATCATATGCAGTTGACACAGACCTCTGACACACTTGGAATGTGGGCAGAAATAGCCTCAAACAGGGATGCCACCAGTGAAAATCTTTTCCAAGATCTTGCAGATTTAGCTTTAACTGTGCTAATTTTACCTCATTCGAATGCGTTCGTGGAGCGTATTGTCAGTCATATGGGAGTTATAAAATCAAAATTGCGGAACAGACTGAGCATCAAGAGTTTGACAGCTGTTTTGCCTGTTAGATATGGAATGAACAGATATGGCAAATGCTGTCATGATTATAAACTACCTAAGGATATTCTACGAAAAATTGGATCACAGGCGGCATATACACGTTTCTTTTAATCTACATCATCATCATCATCATCATCGCAGGAGCAAACACAGCAGGAAATAGCTACAGAAACTGAAGAGGAGTTGTCTGACTGGAATTTGGCAGATCTGGAATAAACTTCACTCTAATATTCAGTGATAATAATAAATTATAATGTGCTACTTTATAATATTTTGAATGAATACCGCCAGTGCTTGTTTTAGTGCTTTCCCAAAATATATTATTGAAATTTGGTGCTTTTTTTTTGGCTCGAGGGTAATTCTGATTGGGATTTGGCGGATCTGGAAAAAACTTCATTCTAATATGAAGTGATAATAATAAATTATAATGTGATGCCTTGTTACATTTGTAATAAAAATAGTTGGTGCTTTTTTTTTTTTTTTTTTTTTTTTTGATGCTTTCCAAAAAAATGTGGTGCTTTTTGGATCGATTTTGGTGCTTTTTCATCAAAGGGAGATGGCAACACTGACTTGGAACTATTTTTGCAATTGTTAACGCATTTCGAAACCTTCTGCTAATCAAAATGTAATCAATCTGGTTTCTAATCCTGCTATCCATGCTATCCTCCATGTCCATAAACTTCTAGGGTTTTGTGTAAACCAGGTGTTTCCTGCAATCATTTCCTGCTCTTTTTCCCACTCTACAAGTCTGTAGGCCTATCCTCTTTCGTTTCTCTCTCCCAAACCATGGTTTCCTACTGTGTATCTATCTATGATAAAGTTATAAACTTACAAATAAAAATTGATGTGTAAAATAACTTACCAAAACATGAATTGCCGAACACCTAGACTTATGTTGACGAAGACATGGACCTACAAATAAAAACTGATGCTTAAGAAATGAGCTTATCAAATCATGAACTGCCGAACACCTGGACTTAAAGTGATGAATTATGGACTAATCAAAGAAAGTTTGTATTATTTATTTATTCTTTTTTTTGGGGGGGGGGGGGGGGCTGATGAAATGAACTTAAACAGGGACACGGTTGTAAGACATGAAGGTTACTTCTATATGGCGTGAGGGACATTTATGTGTGCCATGAGGACCACGAGGAAGACATCAAATCACAAGTTGATACCTTTGTGATAGCAAGTGGACAAATTGTGAGCGTAGGTGAGCAATTTGTTAGGGCAAGTCACCATTTTGAGAGGGCAAGTGGGGAAGTTGTTAGGCAAAATGGGAAGTTGTTAGGGCAATTTGTTCGATGTGCAATGGCGATAGTCTATTTTGATAACTACAGTAAAACGCCTATTAACCATCACTGCCCCGACCAAGGCTGTGACAGATAACCGAATAGACGGATAACAGAAATCTCTTAATACATATGTACAGTACCGCGATTTCACTGTGGGCTTGGGACGAAAATGAAAATAAAATCCGTTAAAAGTGAATAATACATACATATTGTACATAGTACATACATATGCGGCATATTAAGGAAATAACGGAAGGAATAGGGTACCAATCCTTATTGGTCAGCCCTCATAAGAAAACTTGAAATTGGCTCACGAATCCCCAAGTGTTGAGTAAGACAGAAAGTGTAAGATTCCAACACTAAATGTATAAAGTTCTCCTATAGAAGGCGTAGAGAGTCTCTAAATAATTTGTAAACAGGGTGCATTATACCACATTTTAGTAAATAAATGCTAAACAAAAATTCAACAATGAATAGACTCAAACCAGTTGACCTACATCACAACAATATATTGGGACATCTGCTGGGGTGAGGACAATCTGTGATCTGAATGTCGAAAAAATATAAAACCACAATGTGAAAACATAATGCAAGATAAACTCAACACCAGACATTGATAAATTGTTGACAATCCATGCTGATCTCCACTAAAAGTGTTAGTTCCTTTAGATCATAATCTAATAAACTTTGTGTTCTTCACAAATAATGCTCTAAGGTTAAGATAATCCTAACACTGCAATCTAGGAAAGTCCATATTCATCGCATCACAAAATAAAAAAACAATGTCCATAATAAATGTCTTGGGCACAAATAATGATAATTCACCGCTAAATGATGGAACCCGATGAGTCATTACTCCACTTTCAGTCAACCAGTTGTGTCAACAACGTAGATATCAAATTCCCAGGCGGCTACAACGAAAAATATTGACAGTCCAGTCTACAATATAAGAATACTTAGCTGGTTACGTAAGGCTTGGTGATGTTGAGGTCGGTTGGTCATTCTAGGTATCAGGTATCCACGCTTAAGGTCGCCCAAAAGGTAAATTCCTCAATTCATCTTAGATAACATAGATCTTCCCGTTGTTCATGTTCCTGGTTCAGAACACCGCAATAGCAGTCACCTGACCAAGTCAGTACGACCGAGTCCATGATGCTAAGGCCATAAATCACCATCATTCTCTGGTGATATAAACACAAACACCAACAGGTACACATTTGCAAAACAAATGTCATAGAATAAGGAGAGAGAGGAGGGGGGGGGGGAATAAATGAGGGTGTTACCACTCAGAAGTGGGATTGCCAAACCTCCTTCTCTGGCAATGTAAATTTATCAATCATCTGCTGGAGTGTGACTGATACCTGCACAGTGATTGGCACCTGTTCGTGATTTATCCATATATTCATGATTGATACAAGGCCATCTTGATGAGATTTTATCATTACATGCTTATAACTGCAAGACCGATCATTACTCCCTTCGTGTACCGAGTGCTCTTCTCTTCTCCACATTCATTAACTCATTTGCCTATTCTACTGGGGTCAATTAGAACATATCACCTTCCTCCAGCAGTCAGGGTAAGAACAATAAATCAACATTTACATGATATACGTTCACCAATGGGAAATCATATAGATCATTGCATGAAATAATGACATAAGAAATAATGAGAGAACCACTACATAGATCTTCATTTCTCTTATAAACATCAACGAAGATTCGAACACATGAAAGTGATATTCTTCCCAGCCTGTCTCTTTGAAGTATGGGTTAAGGATGTTGTTAGAAATCATGCCCACTTTCACAAGAGTTATAGTTGCGCGAAATTCAGCAGCGACCCGCATTATGTCGATCATTCATATAAGTCGATAGTTCGGAAAGCATTTGGCAGATCACTGAACGCAAAATCTGCCATGTCATCAAAAACAGCTGTACAATTCTGTCGTTGAGTGCAGCGTCTTGCAAACTCCTGTACCATATATCCATTCTTCTTTCAAATTGTGCAATAACCCAGAAAAAGAAACATTGCAATCACTCTTTAACTCTCATGACATATTCAAGAAAGATGTGAAAGCTTGAGAATCGAATTTCTCCCCTCAAGTGCACTATATGTTAAGACATAGACACCTAAGAAAAATGTCTACAGCAGAAGGAAGAATGCTCATGATGTGCATTTATAGTGAGACGGCAATCACATAGCATACAGAAAATCATTCATAGCAAGATGTAAGCTTGATACACGTCCTATACCTAACCTATACCTATACCTAGCCTATATCTGTATATTAAGTGAAGCGAGCAATAAAAGTGCGATTTATTATTTTAAAATTTTGATTAAAATTTAATCACACAAATTTAACATTTTCATTTCTAACACTGGTTTGTATCTATGTCTCTTAAGAAAGAGTTTGTTGTATAGTTAGGGTTAGGGTTAGGATTAGATGATGTATAGTTAGGGTTAGGGTTAGGGTTAGGATTAGATGATGTATAGTTAGGGTTAGGATTAGATTATGTACAGTTAGGGTTAGTAAGAAAGAGTTTGATGTCACTCTGGTAGTCCAAGGAATGCAACACATTCGTATCAGGAACCCAATCTCTGTTTGTTTTTTTCAAGTTCTGCCTAGGGGTGATGGTCGATGACCATATTCATTGTCTAGAATAGTGCCTTGTAGGTTAGTGGCATATGATTTATCTCTATTAGGTTGGAAAAATCTGCCTAGTCAGCAGAAAATATACTGTTCTGTAATCAAAGAGAATGTTAATGTTATTTGGTATGAAACGTTGAAAGTCGGTTAGAAGATGTGGTAGCGGGTATTCAGGGGCTCATTAAGGTAGACGTGGCTTTAAGAAAGGTCGACTTCATAACAGGCACTGTTGGTTGATTGCAGACTTGCCGCTATTGCAGCTGTGAAATGACAAAGTGTGATAGATGTGGACAAAGTAAACAATGTTATGTTAGCTAGACTTCGAGAACACTCTTTGTATTGTTGAAAGATGGATCAATGGAAGGTTAGTGTAGCAGACATTGTGGTATAGAAAGTTGAAGATGTCAGCAATGGGAAGTTGATCTTTGCTGACAAATTCTCAGATGATATTGAAACTATCCCAGGTGGAGCCACAGATTGCATTGCCATAAATGTTGTTATGACTGTTTCATTAGAACTCATGTGCATCGAAGGTTTGGCGTTCTTAGTGGTGTGACATGGAAAAAGTTGTGAAGCTATCTATGAAAGCAGAGACACTTTGTGTTAGAAAAGAAAAAACCAAGAGTGTGAAGACATGGGTGATTAGTATGTATAAGTGCTTCTTTAGTGGATACTCTGGACTGATAAGTTGAAACTTTCGGTAATGTAAAAGAGGGAAAGTGTTGACGTTGATGCTTATGTCTTGTGAAATGTCTGTTCAGATAAAAGTTCAAGACACGTTTGACATAACTACAGAAGCAATATTTGTTCCTACTTTTTTTTATAAGTTTACACGAGCTATTTATAAGTTGGTCTAGATGTTTCATGTTTTGGCCAACATTTTTCCCCATTTGGTTAACACATTTTCTTACTTCGGTCAACATATTTCATAGTTTAGCGCATATTATTTTTTTTTTTCCTTTTGGTTAACAAATGGTCCTACTTTTCAGAAGTTTGGTGTAAATTTTTCTTTACTTGGTCAATATTTTTCTCATTAGGTTAACACATTTTCCTCGTTTTCATAAGTATGGTTGAGATATTTCTACACTTGGCCAATATTTTTCCCATTTGGTTAACACATTTTCCTAATATTTATACGTTTGGACGACATATTTACAAGATTAGTTGAAACATGTCTTTACTTGGACAATATTTTTCACATTTGGTTAACAAAGTTTCCTACTTTTTATGAGTTTGGACGAGAAGTTTCTTTACTTGGTTAACAGTTTTCACCTTTGGCTAACAATTTTCAAACATTTTAAAAAGTTTGGCTGAGATATATCTTTACTTGGCCAATATTTTTCACCTTTGGCTAACAAATATTCATACATTTTAAAAGTTTGGATGCGCTTTTTCTTTACTTGGCCAATATTTTTCACCTTTGGCTAACAAATATTCATACATTTTAAAAATTTGGATGCGGTATTTCTTTACTTGGCCAATATTTCTCCTAATTTGGCTAACATATTTTCTTATATCGATCGACCTCTTTATGAGTTTGGAAGAGATTTTTCTTTACTTGGCCAATATTTTTCCTAATTTGGCTAACATATTTTCTTATATCGGTCGACCTCTTTATAAGTTTAGATGAGATATTTCTTTACTTGGCTGAAATTTTTCATCTTTGGGTAACAAATTTTCCTACTTGGTCCATATATTTATAAGTTTGGTTGAGATATTTCTTGACTTTGCCATCAACATGTAACACCCGCTCACCACATGACACTCATATGTACCTTCATCATTAACACCAACAAATGAACACACTTATAATACATATAACTGTTTATTTTACAGTATTTCCAGCACATTTTACACAAAAAATGAACAAGCGTAATGCCAGTATATAAAACGGATGGTTAAATATGGGATGTTATATCTAGTATGATCATGCACAGTTGTGCCCAACGTGGGTCATAAAAGGGTGGTTATTTATTAAACAAGCCGGAATTCTGGGATATGATAGAGATAAAAACATATAGCTGGAGTCGTCTCTGTAGTGTATTTGGTATTTGGACGTTGTTGCATAGCGTAGGTAAGAACGTCATGTTCGTGTACTATTTTGATAAAATCGTCAAAGTCTTGTCTATTTTTGATTAGTTGTGGAAGTTCTAAGACAGAAGCATTATTTGAAGATGCGTGAAACAATCGAAGAGCGTCTGTTTCGCTGTGCCTAAGGACTATATGATAACTAAAGTTGATTTTGAATATGCTCTTTTGAATGGTAAAGATCTTGTTCAAGGTAGATGCCCAGTCTTTAGGGTGGATTGTGTGTGGGCTAATATAAAATGTATAGACAGACATATATTTGTTTATCTTGTGATGTGTTTTGATACTACTCCAGTTGTCGGTGTATACTTGTCTAATATCATCTGGAAGAGTGTGTAAAGAAGCCGCTTCATCCTTGGGTTGTGTGTCACTGACTGGATGGGAGTTTTCGTCTTGTTTAGTCTTCTTCTCGCTGACTGGCACATCACTATTAGTAGCCACATGTCTCTTACGTAGGTTGCTGAAGCGGGTGTTGAAGCGTCTGCTGGTATTACACTGGGTGATACGCCTGGTGTAGTGTGTTCCTTTGTAATGTGGCGTTGTAGATTGTCTTTTATGTTAAACTTATGACCACAAGTGTGACACGAATACACTTGCTCCTTGGTACTGTGACTGGTCCGAGTATGGCGAAGCAGACTGCGCCTTTCAGTGAAACCTTTCCCACAAGTTGCACATAAGTGGTTCTCAGATGATTGCCTAGTTGACATCTTTGTATTTTTAGGCATGTTCACTAGCGACTTGATACTGAGACAAGCAACCGTCGACTTGACACACGTTCACAGCGAGGTGGTGAATATAGCGTTGAATATATTTAGTTTCTATCTTTCACCAAAGGTAGATAACACGATGTTGGCTAGATAGGTAAGTCAAATACTCAAACAACAAGATGTATTATTCACTAGTCTAGTAAACCGTTTCAATCTCGAACACGTTTTTCCTCGTCTCTGTTTCAGGCGCCGATGACCCCTTTGCAGATAACGTTGTAAACTATGGCAGAATAATGAGGTTGCCTACACTTCGGATGCGTCTGGGTAAGAATCTGGCTGATAATTCTTACAAGGCAGTTGTGAATGTCCAAAAATTGGAAGAAAGAGCCGCAAAAGCTGTAGGTCCGTATATGGCTGATAGTCCGTGGATACTGAGACAAAACGGTAACTGGCAAACTTTCTAAACTTAAAGGCAAATAGTCATTGAATAATCACAAAACTGAAGATCCAATCTTTCGTCGTTCTTGTGTACATCACAAAGTGAGTGAGAGGTAGTGAGTTGGATATATATTACATACAGTAAACCCCGCCCACCGTATAGTTGCCAGCCAATCAATGCTTGTCTAACATAAAATGTGGGTCAATCCTGATTGGTTGTAGACCACAAGTGAACGAAGTATTGTAGTGGTATGCAAACAGGTCAGATACATGGAGAAAGACAGACATCGTAGTTATTACCACACACACATTTCTGTTGGTTACAAACATAACTTCACACGAGTTAGGTCCCGTAGCGGACTTGCCGGTATGTTGTATGGTTCATTTATATGTAACTAATACACCAACGTATTCATACCCTTGTGCTTTGTAATTATTTGCTAATGTAACACAGGTGTGTGATATTTTATACATATCACTGTATTTAATTTACCTTGTAATAATGTACTTGAATTCTTTCAACTACTTCCTATTTAGTACTATATTTATATACTGTGATTATGTGTATTGCTTCTTTTTGTATACATTGTGGTAGTGTATGGATGTCTTGTGCGATGTTGGTTTACTTCTAACACACTAATACAAACGATCAGAGACATGAAGCATGACACGGGAAAAATATAGCAAAGAGACTACAAGAAGTAGTTGTCTTTAAGAGGATAGACCAAGCTTCGATATGTTGAAGATAGTCTTTGGTAAGGTGGAAAACATAATGACTAATATAAAGATGTCAATTACAAGGAGAAAAAGAGTGTTCAAGTACTACATAGAACCTATACTATTGTATGAATGTGAAGCGAGGACAATGGGCAGACAAGTTAAAAACCATCTAATGACACTGGGGATGTGGATTCTGAGTGGGGAAAAATTAACTTGACAACCACATGAAACTCCCTCCAAATAATACAAGGCAACAGAACAATACATACAGCGTAGCAGACACAAAGACACTACACCAGCCCTGTAAGGCAACATACTCTGATAATGTATACACAACGGCCGCTCTCCAATATTACTACACACATTTATAAGCCGTGGTAAATGCGCATACACAAACATACAACACTTCCTAAAGTAGACTCTAGCCAAGTTCGCAGTGCAGCTATATAGAGGCATGCCTATTGATCTGATATGAAATATGTTTGATTATTTTCACACCCGGATGTAATAGGCGACAACACACATCACAGCTACGATGCGCTGACAGGGGTGACATGTATCACATAGTACACCATCCTTTTTCAAACCCCAATCGTTTTCAATGTCACAAGAATAACGAACTACTGATATTTAAGATCAGAGTGGCATATGCTGATACTGTTTGTGCTATTTCCTACTCATACCACCTGTTTTAACTGAATAAGGACACATACACCTAACCCATAATCCCCAACCGCCACATATGAGAAAACTCGAGAGTAGTGCTATTGATTTATGTGGACATCCCGACAATAGGTGTTAAGCTCTTAATCCCCTATCGACGTTTCTATTGACCTTTATTAATATCGCGAACTATTTGCAGCCATGAAGGTATCAGTAATATCAATAACCTGACTTGGTCATTACGATGACGATAATCCCCTGGATTAGCCGTTATGAAGATGAGTATTGATTATTTGCAACACCTGTTGTGATTATGGGTATATCATATTCTGATAGTTATGTTATATTTTGTGACGAATAGGTACAAGGGTAAAATGTGATGCCTGTGTTTTTCATCAGTGGTGGGACTTGTGGCTGCGGCGACACGGCCAGACAAAGCCGCTCTAACCCTAGCCCGTATTATTAACTAGACACCCACACGTTGATGACTGACAATTGTATCAATGACAAAGTACCAAGAGTCGAACCTGTCACCTTCTCGACGTATGGAGTACCATCTAAACATACTCAGCAACCAGCACACTGCAGCTTCTTTTCTAAATATAGCCGGATTAATAACACCAGAGCTCTCCATCACAACTAAGTAACAAAAACATTATCAATATTTCTTCTACTACTAGACCTCCCCACTGGGATTCGAACCCGATGATAGTGTTCTGAAGGGTTTATCTAGCTACTCATCCACTCATCCCACCCCTTAACAACGACTTTCACTAAGCCATACCCACTAAATGCAATAATACCGGTCATCTTTTCTTTTTAAAGGTTTTCATTTTTAATCTGTATGATGATATTGTTTAAACCACTACGGCCCTCTACGGCTCACTAGTAACCACTACCCACTCCTTAACACCGACTTTCGCTAAGCCATACCCATTAAAATCAATACTACTGGCCATCTTGACCTTTGTAAGGTTTTCATTTGAAGCTCAAAATGATATGATGATAGTGCTCGGAAGCATTTACTTAGCTACACCACCACTCACCCATCCCTTAACAACGAATGCCGCTAAGCCCCGCCCACTACAACCTACGATAACAGGAATAATTAAATTTTAATTCTTAAAAAAAAATTCTCAAAAAGGGGAGGTAATATCACAAAAACAGACGATTATTTACTCTTGAATTATGTCCCGCACCTGCTTCTTTCCGCTTACTAAAAAATGACGGCACCTACCGGCATCACCCGCACCTACTTCTTTATTCTTAGTAAAATAGGTGCGCTCCACAATTTTTTGGGGGAATAGGCAACATTATATACTACTTCTGACGTGTCGCTGTTAATTTTGGTTTTAGCTTTCAGCCTTCTGAGATTGAATAACTTTCCATCCATAGGGTAGTTGATGTCTATTCCAATGTCGTCGTTCTCGAAGGCATTCATCAACATGGCTGAAAACATGAGGTTGAACAGTGTTGGTGCCAGGACACATCCTTGCTTCACTCCATTGGTGACAGAAAAGGGTTCAGACAGTTCACCATTTTCCTGTACTCTTGCCTGCATGACATCATGAAATAGCCGCACTATTTGGACAAACTTTCGTGGACAGCCATATTTTGCCATAATCTTCCACAGTCCTTCTCTGCTGACTGTATTAAAAGCCTTGGTAAGGTCAATGAAAGTGGAGAACATTTTGCAGTTCTGTTCCTGACATTTCTCTTGCAGCTGCCGTGCAGCGAAAATCATGTCAACAGTTCCACGTTCTTTTCTGAAGCCACATTGACTCCCAGGAAGAAGATCTTGATCGAGATGGGCTGTGAGGCGATTGAGAAGAATTCTGGCGAGTATCTTCCCTGCAATTGAAAGCAAGGAGATGCCTCGGCGGTTGTCACAGGATTGGCGGTTTCCTTTACGTTTGTAAAAGTGGACTATTGACGCGTCCTTGAAATCTTGTGGCATGGTCTCATTCACCCATATGTTTGTAAAGACTTGGTGAAGCTGCTCTGTTAGGACCGGCCCACCTGCCTTGTATATCTCTGCTGGGATGGTGTCGTGTCCTCCTTTAAAGTGTCGTCCCTGGAGTGAAGAGAGTCGACACCCACATTATAATATTTTTTTTCCCTCTCAATATTCTGGAGAATCCACCAGCTTCCGTCCAACACACTCCATCAGCCTATGGACACCTTTTCCTATCACTCTCTCACTGTCGTACTATGCCCCCCTTCTCATACTTCCCCAACGCAACATACTCAACAACTATTGCTTCTAAAAATTAATAAAGACTAATTTATTAAAAGAAAAGTGTAACGTATATGAGACGTGTATGCGAAGAAAAAAGTGTGTCGTGTATTATAACATAAATGTGTATGTCAGCCTTCAAAGTTCAGGATCATAGTGTACACATCATGGCAAGGATCACACGACATCATTCGAGTCAGTACGAAAAACCTCACCGAAGTCGTATCCTTCTCTCCAGACATGTCCTCCTCCAGGAACTCTGATGACCATGAGATCTGAATCCCATGTAAATATATAATCCGTGGAAAAAAACTGTTATTGTTCCTAACACAACTGTTCCTAACAGTTTATAGAAACTCTGGCTTCATAATTCCGGCGCGGTGAAAACAAACATGGAACACTGTCCTATGAACAAGACTTTTTGTCTCTTGATAAATGTTCACTAGTTCTCACTATTAAACAGTTATTGTATCTAGAATAAAATGGCTTGCTTTATTCACTAGATATAGTCTGAAAGTTCTGATTTCCTTGATACGTGGCACAACTACACTTCAATGTTTGGTTTCATCTAATGTGAACATCAGTTCCTACTGATCTAGTTCCACGTGGGCTGAACCTCCATCACTTCAGGTGCGTTAACGATTGGTATTCACTCATGTAGGATACATATACCATTAGACTCCACCGAGCAATGTGTCTTAACTTCTTCCGTTGCGAAAATTGCTGGCCCATCTCTCCACATCATACTTTATCCGGGATCGGATTTTTTTAGTTGTTCCGGGTTCTTCATTTCAACCAGAGGAACCTGTAAAATAAATCATACAACTGGTGATAGCCTCCCCTTCACTGATCTCTATTAGATGATCGTGGGCATCGGCCTCGCTCAGAAAATATAATGTACCCATCAGGGACAGATGAACTGACCACATAGGTTATCATCAGGCCAAGACAAAAAAAATCAGCAAACAGAATGCGGAACCCCGCCCACCAGGGACACCTACGGGAAGATCCCAATTATCCTTCATTACTCAATTCTCAACTAGTAAAGCTTATAAACACTTCACTAATCTATTCTTAACTAGCAGAGTTAATATCACTATTCTTACTCTAACTAGTTTCCACTACCAGTGCTAATCATCACACTATAGTTTAACAAGGCCACAGTCTATATTAATTAGAACTAATAGACTATATTGACTACCTTATGTAAAAACCGCCTCATTCCCGGGATGGCTACTACACTTTGCCATAACGGCACATGCTAGTTAATGTTAAATTAATCTAACACTGTAGAGCTCTCCCACAAACACGTCCATCATAATCCACGGTTCTTGGTCAACTCCCCCCTAGTTGATCCCAACTCGGGTTTATATGGCAAACTCCTAAAATTGGTCACGTGATATGGGTGACGTCCTGCAGGTGTTATTTGCGCATATCATCCATTGTCAGGAAACTATTTTCCTGGCTTAAGTCCTGTCAAAGTTGTCAGTAATAGTTTAGATTCTCAAAACAAGCCAGCGAGTTGCTGTCGAGTTCCAACAAAGAGTTTTCCTCAACAAGCTGTCAGTAGCAATCTGCCCCTCTGAGTGATGTCCGGAAACTATATGACATATGGACTGTTTACTTCCTTGCTGAGTACTTCCGTTTTCCATCTGACTTGTCAAAACGATGTATGATTCAGCGCACTCACTTCCTCCTCACTCACCACCAAATGTGTATATGGGCTGACCCCACGGCTTCCATTTGTATTCAAATGTTGACAACCTTGTCAAGGCGATGTCGGGATTCGGCTCCCGCACTTCCGACAGTGGCCAATCCGTCAACCAGATGTACCAGTACAACTGTTATTTCTGCCCGACCTGTTTTGGAAACACGTGTAGCCACAACTATGAATGTTTTCTCTGTATTCGTTGAAACCCTTGTTGCTTAGCAGATAGTCCGGTTAATCAAAAAATCCTCCCTAACAATTAGCTGGGTAAACGCACGGTTTCATTTTGTGACATAGGCCCCCTCTTAAGAGAGTAGTCCATCTCACTCTTCTCCACCGTGAGTTTAATCCAGATGATTCATTCTTCTTCTTCAGGAGCTGGGTGTCTTGATAAGAAATCCGCTCCAACATTTTCCTTCCCAGGAATGTACTCCACTGTGAAGTTATATGGTTGAAGTAACAACGACCACCGCATCAAACGGGCGTTGAGCTTCTGAGAAGTAGCCAGGAACATCAGGGGCTGATGATCCGACTGGACCCGAAACTTAACTCCATACAAATATGGCTGAAATTTTTGCACTGCCCATACAAGGGACAAGCACTCTCTCTCGACGGTTGAATAATTCCTTTCCGCCTGTAGAAGTTTCTTACTTGCGTATGCCACAGGTTTCAAAACCGAAGCATCGTCTTTTCCTTCCTGTAACAAAGCGGCTCCAATTCCAATCGCACTCGCATCTGTTCTCAACACAAATTGTTTGGAAAGGTCAGGGAGCTGTAATACAGGTTTGCTGACCAAGGCCTCCTTTAACTGACTATAGGCATTCTCACATTCTGGTGTCCAAATGATTTGGTCCGGGAATCCCTTTTTCAAGGTTTCCGTCAACGGAGCTCCCAGTTCCGTGAAATGTGGGATAAATTTGTGGTAGAACCCACACAACGAGAGAAAAGATCGCACATCCTTCTTCGTTTTTGGCCTTGGTGCATTTCTGATTTTATCCAGGTTCTTCTCTTCTGGAACAATGTGTCCTGGAGTGATGGTGTGACCTAGAAATTCCAGAGTCTGGTAACCAATCATGCACTTGGTTGGACGAGCAGTAAGCCCTGCTTCCTTGAGCCTATTAAACACTCTCTCCAAGGATTGTAAGTGGTCATCCAAGCTGTCACTGGAAATCAGAATATCATCCATGAATGAGATGATGGACGGATCCTGTAACGGATCTAGTAAAGTCCTCATCATGCGTGTAAACACACTAGGTGCATTGCTGAGTCCAAAGGGCATGACCTTGAATTCGTAGTGTCCCCTGGGTGTACTGAAAGCTAACAGTGGTCGAATCTCCGGTTTGACTGGTATCTGATAGTACCCCCGACTCAGATCCACCTTTGAAAAGTACCGAGCCTTATGGAGCCTAGCGAATAACTGAGTTGGATTCGGCAAAGGTTCCACCTGAAACTGTGTATGACTGTTCAGAAGTCGGTAATCTATACACAACCTGTGTTCTCCACTTGGTTTGCGTAACAAAACTACCCCCGCATTGTATGGGGATGTGGATGGTGCAATCACGTCATCCTCCAGCAGTTTTTGTATTTCCTCCCCCAGGGCCTTTTCTTTAGAGAATGGCACTGGGTAAACCTTTTGGCGAACAGGCTCCTGTGTGGTCAAAGTCATCTCGAACTCAACCAACCTCGTTCGTCCTGGTTTATCAGTCAGTATCTCCTTATGAGACTTGAGAACCTGGGTTATCCTTTCCCTCTCCTGGGAGGTCAGATCAGGGTTCACTTTCACATCCCTATAGGTTTCCTGGTGTACCAAGGGATATTCCCTGCCCTCGCTGGTTCCCACTTCCGTCTCCATTGCAACTGCCATTGCCATGAGGTGCGCTGCCTTGTCTCCGGGTCTCTCTTCGTATTTCCGCAAGAGATTGATATGGAAAATCTTCGACTTTCCCCGGATCCGGATTTGATAGTTGGTTCTGGATATCACCCTTTCCAAGGGAAATGGTCCTTGCCAACCTATCTCCAGTTTGTTGTTTCCCGTTGGGAGTAGCAACAAGACTTTGTCTCCCACCTCTAGAGATCTTTCTTTAGACCTACGGTTGTAGTAAGCCGCATGTCTTTTCCTGGCCTTTTTCAAGTTTTGATTTGCCAGAGTCCATCCCTTGTGGAGTTTTTCTTTCAGTTCCTCCACGAATTTGTAGGATGAGATCACTTCTTCTGACGTCCCCTCTTCAGTCCAACTCCTCAACATGGCTTCCAACGGTCCTTTGATTGGACGACCAAACAGCAATGTAGCGGGTGGTAGTCCTGTTGAGCCATGAGGAACTTCCCGATAGGCAAAGAGTGCGGCTGGGATATATTCATCCCACCTATCAGGTTTTTCCTACGCTAATTTCCTGAGCATTGTCATCAACGTGCCGTTGAAACGCTCTACTTGTCCATTGGCTTGAGGGTGGTAAGGGCTGGTATGTATGTGGTTAGAGTGAAACACCCTAAATACCTCCTCCATGAGTTTTCCACAAAACTGAGATCCATTATCCGTCAGAATTTGATCCGGAAAGCCTAATCTGGTAAAGGCCTCCATCAGTGCGTCCGCCACTCTTTTCGAGTCAATCGTGGTCAACGGTATAGCCTCACCCCACATTGTACAGCAATCCACCATTGTAAGTATATACATGTTCCTCTTCCTAGTCCTGGGAAGTGGACCCACGATATCGATGGCTACCCTCTCGAAAGGAGAGTTCATGATGGGCATCTCACCCAACACCACCGGTGCTGTCCAGTGTTTCGGTGCCACCCTCTGGCACTCAGGGCAGGACTTCACATACCGACGCACATCATCTGTCATTCCCGGCCAATAGTAGTGGCAGGAAATCCGCTGCATGGTGGCGGCAATACCCATGTGTCCACTAAAGGAGATGGTATGCCCCATATGAAGAATCTGGGACCTGTGAGCTTTCGGGACGACCAACTGACCGTATAGGTTGTCTCCCCTTCCTGCTCTCCTGTAGAGTATCCTATTCTTCATGTAGTACTGCCCTCGTCCTGGTGGATCAGCACTTTTCTGCAGCTTTTTGTAGCAAGGACGTAAAGTATCATCCTCACTCTGGGCAGTTCGTAGCTCCCCCGGCATTGGGTTAGTCACAATTGCGTCTGCCTCTTCCGTTTTCGTCTGAGAGCGAGTCTGCATTGCTCCCATATGGATTGGCTCCCTGGGCATTCCCAGAAAGACATACCGGCAACCTAGGATGACTGGAAAAATGGGATCGGTCAATACAGCGGCCTTGATGGTGCCGGTGACGTACCTTGACCGAATCTCCACATTAGCAATGGGCAACTTCATGGTTACAGCACTCTTCTGTGCAGGCTGTATATCCAAGGTTTCACCTGTGAATTGTTCTGGATGCACCAGATCCGCAGAAATCACGGCCTCCCCGTCCAGTCCTGTGTCGTATAAACACTCCACTTGACGACCGTTAACCTCTACCAATTCCACTACAGGTGGTTTTTCCTGGTCTGGAGTCTCTTCCTCGGCCTCGACCTGTTCGGTGGGCTCCACCTTAGGTTTCCCGGGGCACACGACGAATTGAGTGTCTCCTGACTTTCCCCTGCAGTCAATAGCATTGTGCATATTCGACTGGCATTGGTTGCACCATTTCCCTGTCCTAGATTTTCTATTGCCAGACTTGAGTGAGCTCTCCTGGTGGCGAGCTTCTTTGTTGACCTTGGCATTTTCCGTGACGACCTCCTTGGAAGTCACTTGACATGCTGCGAAGTGAGGGTTCTTAGCCTTCGATTTGCAGTCCCTCGTATTGTGAGAGGGTGACTTACAAATTGAACACCACTTCTCCGACCACGGTCGTTTAGGTGTAGAGCTTGAAGTGCTCTTGCTTCCCTCCTTCTTCTTCTCTGAACTATCCTCTGATTTTTGCACATAAGGTTCCCACTTTTTTGTTCCTGAGTTTTTGGTTTTCTTCTTGTCATGTTTCTCTTGACTTTTGGAGTTGGTTGAAAGGTTTTCCCCTGCCTCCCCATGTACCTCGACGAACCGTTCTGCTAATTTAGTCACGAGGTCAATACGTTCTGCTCCTTGTTCTCCCAGGAACGTCCTGAGAGGTTTAGACATTTGCTTCTTCAGCTGGTCGACCACCATGAGCTCTTCCAGACTCTCATAGTCATGTGCGAACCCAGCCAAATCCATCCACTTGTGGAGATAAGATTTTAGACGCAAACTGTAGGCGGCAAACAACTCCCCCGGTTCTCGTTTCGCTGCTCGAAATTTTTTCCGGTAGGTATGTGACGTAACCTCGAATCGTTTCAGCAGAGCCGTCTTTAACTCGTCATAATTGTTTTCATGTCCTGGTGGCAGGCGAGTATAAACCTCGTAACCGGTCCCGCGTAATCCCTGGGATAGCTTAAGATTCCATTTGTTACGCTCCAGACCCATAGCAACTGACATAGCCTCGAAGCGTTGAAGGTATTGGTCAATCTTCTCTTTGTCCTCCTCGTAGACCGCCAAAGGAAACTTCATGGCATGGTACCCATGTCCACCTACTGGTGTTGACCCTGGGATGGAGGAACCTCCAACTGCTCCCTCAGTTTCTCCATTAGATTGACTCTTGAGCTCGAGTTCCCTCATCCGGTACTCGTGCTCCCTTTTCTGTGCTTCCTGTTCAGCTTCTAATTTCCTAGCTGCTTGTTCAGCTTCAAATTTCCTAGCTGCTTGCTCAGCTTCCAATTTCCTAGCTGCTTGCTCAGCTTCCAATTTCTTAGCTGCTTGTTCCAACTCCATCCTTCTCAATTCCAGCTCGGCCTTTCGATCATCCCTTTCCGCTTGACGATACTCTCTCTCCACTTCCTGTATGTAATCCGTTAGAAAAGACCCAGCCAATCCCATTTCTTCCCCCCTTGCCTTTAATTCTAACGTGCTAAGTTTAGGGGTGGCCATTATACAGAGAGGTAAGCTAGCAGGTCTAGTACAATATAACTGCAAATTACTATACCGATATATGAACAAGTACTATAAATCTAGATATTACCACACACAGTACATTCACTCAGTGACAAGAGTAGAATCAGGACCACAGACCTATGCAGACGTGTGAAGTGTGAACAGGTAAGATATTAATTAGTCCTAACCCCTATCCACATTCACTCTAGCTGGATTCTCCAAAATGATATCTCCCTCTTATAACTAAGGATCCCGTGTCAAAAGACCCCGTTGTCAGAAGATCCCCCTGTCAAACGTTCCTGCTTGCAGGAGATCTCGCTGTCCAAGGATTCCGTTTACGGGAGATCCCGCTGTCTAAAGATTCCGTTTACGAGAGATCCCGCTGTCCAAAGATCCCGTTATCGAGCCCCCAATAATGTCGTGTCCTCCTTTAAAGTGTCGTCCCTGGAGTGAAGAGAGTCGACACCCACATTATAATATTTTTTTTCCCTCTCAATATTCTGGAGAATCCACCAGCTTCCGTCCAACACACTCCATCAGCCTATGGACACCTTTTCCTATCACTCTCTCACTGTCGTACTATGCCCCCCTTCTCATACTTCCCCAACGCAACATACTCAACAACTATTGCTTCTAAAAATTAATAAAGACTAATTTATTAAAAGAAAAGTGTAACGTATATGAGACGTGTATGCGAAGAAAAAAGTGTGTCGTGTATTATAACATAAATGTGTATGTCAGCCTTCAAAGTTCAGGATCATAGTGTACACATCATGGCAAGGATCACACGACATCATTCGAGTCAGTACGAAAAACCTCACCGAAGTCGTATCCTTCTCTCCAGACATGTCCTCCTCCAGGAACTCTGATGACCATGAGATCTGAATCCCATGTAAATATATAATCCGTGGAAAAAAACTGTTATTGTTCCTAACACAACTGTTCCTAACAGTTTATAGAAACTCTGGCTTCATAATTCCGGCGCGGTGAAAACAAACATGGAACACTGTCCTATGAACAAGACTTTTTGTCTCTTGATAAATGTTCACTAGTTCTCACTATTAAACAGTTATTGTATCTAGAATAAAATGGCTTGCTTTATTCACTAGATATAGTCTGAAAGTTCTGATTTCCTTGATACGTGGCACAACTACACTTCAATGTTTGGTTTCATCTAATGTGAACATCAGTTCCTACTGATCTAGTTCCACGTGGGCTGAACCTCCATCACTTCAGGTGCGTTAACGATTGGTATTCACTCATGTAGGATACATATACCATTAGACTCCACCGAGCAATGTGTCTTAACTTCTTCCGTTGCGAAAATTGCTGGCCCATCTCTCCACATCATACTTTATCCGGGATCGGTTTTTTTTAGTTGTTCCGGGTTCTTCATTTCAACCAGAGGAACCTGTAAAATAAATCATACAACTGGTGATAGCCTCCCCTTCACTGATCTCTATTAGATGATCGTGGGCATCGGCCTCGCTCAGAAAATATAATGTACCCATCAGGGACAGATGAACTGACCACATAGGTTATCATCAGGCCAAGACAAAAAAAATCAGCAAACAGAATGCGGAACCCCGCCCACCAGGGACACCTACGGGAAGATCCCAATTATCCTTCATTACTCAATTCTCAACTAGTAAAGCTTATAAACACTTCACTAATCTATTCTTAACTAGCAGAGTTAATATCACTATTCTTACTCTAACTAGTTTCCACTACCAGTGCTAATCATCACACTATAGTTTAACAAGGCCACAGTCTATATTAATTAGAACTAATAGACTATATTGACTACCTTATGTAAAAACCGCCTCATTCCCGGGATGGCTACTACACTTTGCCATAACGGCACATGCTAGTTAATGTTAAATTAATCTAACACTGTAGAGCTCTCCCACAAACACGTCCATCATAATCCACGGTTCTTGGTCAACTCCCCCCTAGTTGATCCCAACTCGGGTTTATATGGCAAACTCCTAAAATTGGTCACGTGATATGGGTGACGTCCTGCAGGTGTTATTTGCGCATATCATCCATTGTCAGGAAACTATTTTCCTGGCTTAAGTCCTGTCAAAGTTGTCAGTAATAGTTTAGATTCTCAAAACAAGCCAGCGAGTTGCTGTCGAGTTCCAACAAAGAGTTTTCCTCAACAAGCTGTCAGTAGCAATCTGCCCCTCTGAGTGATGTCCGGAAACTATATGACATATGGACTGTTTACTTCCTTGCTGAGTACTTCCGTTTTCCATCTGACTTGTCAAAACGATGTATGATTCAGCGCACTCACTTCCTCCTCACTCACCACCAAATGTGTATATGGGCTGACCCCACGGCTTCCATTTGTATTCAAATGTTGACAACCTTGTCAAGGCGATGTCGGGATTCGGCTCCCGCACTTCCGACAGTGGCCAATCCGTCAACCAGATGTACCAGTACAACTGTTATTTCTGCCCGACCTGTTTTGGAAACACGTGTAGCCACAACTATGAATGTTTTCTCTGTATTCGTTGAAACCCTTGTTGCTTAGCAGATAGTCCGGTTAATCAAAAAATCCTCCCTAACAATTAGCTGGGTAAACGCACGGTTTCATTTTGTGACAGATGGAGTCAGGACCAGGTGCCTTGCCGCTGGAGAATTTCTGGATGGCTTTGTTTACTTCCATTATGGTTGGCAGGTCATCAAGTGTCTAATTGGTGGGAACTTGAGGAAGGCAGTTGATGGTTTCATCATCGAAGAAGGAAGTTGCATTTAAGATGTTGCTGAAATGCTCTGCCCAGCGCTGAAGGATTTCTTTCTTATCGGTGACCAATGTTTCCCCATCTGCACTGAGGAGGGGAACTATGCCTGATGATGTAGGACCATAGACCGCTTTCAGTGAGTCGTAGAAGTTTTTCATATCATGTCTGTCAGCAGAGCCCTGAATTTCATCAGCTTTGGTGCTCAGCTAGGAGTCCCGCATGTGCCGAAGTTTCTGCTGCACTACTCTCTGAATGTTCTTGAAAGCATCTTTTTTTTATGTTGACTTCGGGTCATTTAAATGTGCCTTGAGGAGAAAATGTTTCTCGGCCAGCAATTGGTTGATGTCTTCGGAATTTTCATCAAACCTGTCTTTATGCTTTCGGAGGGCGGGGGGGGGGGGAGGGAGGGGGGTGGACCCAGGATTTCCATAACAGTGTTTTAAATTATGTCCTTTCGGGCTCTCCATTCTGTTTCTGTACCCTGTTTAGCTGCAGCATTGGGCTTGAGGCGGTCGTCCAGCATATTTTCAAACGACTGCTGCATTTTCTTGCTGTTTAGGCGGGTGACATTTAGATTTTTTTTGCATTTTCACCCCTTGAGGACGCCGTGGTGGCCTGATGTGAATGTTTATTTTCGAGACAATGAGACGATAGTCTGTCCAACATTCGGCACCACACATGGATTTTGTCACTCGAACGTCTTGTCTGTCACTCCTCCTGACGATGACATATTCAATGAGGTGCCAGTGTTTCGAGCGAGGGTGCATCCACGATGTCCTATTTCTCATGGGGAGACGGAAAATTTTGTTCGTAATCAGGAGGTCATGTTCGGAATATGTCTGAAGGAGGAGGAGGAATCCATTGCTGTTACAATTTCCGACTCCATGCTTTCCAATAATGCCACTCCAAGAGGTGGTGTCCGTGCCTACTCTGGCATTGAAATCCCCAAGGAGTATAAGTTTGTCTCCTTTGGGAACAGATGTTAGTACATTGTGCAGATCCTCATAGAACTTGTTCTTGACATCATCTTCGTTGGTCATAGTTGGTGCGTAGACACTCACAATGGTTGCATGCTTCCTTCCTTTCAGCAGGGGCAACTTAATGGTCACGAGCCTGTCGTTTATAGCCTTTGGAAATCCAGCTAATTTGACGACCAGGGCCGACTTAATCGCAAATCCCACACCTGATTGGCGTCTCTCCTCGCTTTTCCTTCTACTCCAGAAAAATTTGTAGCCGCACACATATATATATATATGTATGTATATATATATATATATATATATATATATATATATATATATATATATATATATATACTAGAGGACCCGGCCCGGCTTCGCCCAGTCCCTGGCGGGGATCTAACTATCTGTCTGTCAGTCTGTCAGTCTGTCTGTCTGTCTGTCTGTCTGTCTATCTATGTTCGGCCCTTTCCCGTTCCCGTTGCGGGAAAATTGGGTTCGAAAATGTTCGCGTATCTAAAATAGATCCATTATTTTTACGAAAACTTTGAGGATGCAAAGTTTTTACCAGACACGACTGCCCTTCCTGTTCCCGTTGCGGGAATCAATCAACCAATCAATCAATCAATCAATCAATCAATCAATCTATCAGTCAATCAATCTATCTATCTATCTATCTATCTATCTATCTATCTATCTATCTATCTATTTGTCCATCCATCCATCCATCCATCTATCCATCCATCCATCCATCCATCCATACATCCATATATCTATCTATCTTATCTAATCTAATCTAACCTACCTACCTACCCACCCACCCACCCACCCAACCAGCCAGCCTGCAACTATCTACCTACCTACCTACCTATCTATCTATCCATCCATCCATCCATCCATCCATCCATCCATCCATCCATCTATCCATCTATCTATCTATGTTCGGCCCTTTCCCGTTCCCGTTGCGGGAAAAATGGGTTAGAAAATTTTCATGTATCTAAAATAGATCCATTATTTTTTATGATAACTTTAAAAATGCCTTAAATATTTTATCATTATATTATAACGCATATGCCTGTAGATAACTGTAGATAAACATTTTATAAAACTTTGAGAAAAATGCAAGAATTATTTAAATTATATAATATAGCAATGCTACTAAAAGTAATGTCCCCTGATATAACTTTTCTTAAGTTAAATCCCCTTGCAATATGTTAATTATAATGTAATTAAAAAATTAAATTTTATTACGTAAATAACTGTTTGTAAACTAAAAATCTATGCCAGTTGGCTGCACAGGAATGAGAAAAACATCTGTAGAAAATTTCATCTCAATCGGATTGACCGTTCGCGAACCCATAAAGGATATACATACATACATTGTGTCAAGGTGTTAGATACCACTAGGACAGACTAGGGACAGAAGAGGGGCAAGGACTGAGAGGACAGAGAGACAGGACCTCTATAAAGGTATAGACAGAGTAGAGACAGCACCCAAGCTAGGACTTAAGAACAGTTATAAGACCAGACTCGGGTGGGGACACTAACGTGTCATATTTAGAACAACAGAGGGACCAACCCCGAGAATAGGGGATGGGTACTTTAGGTCACGGAGAATACCGTGACGACGTAAACAGTAATAGAACTTTAGGGTTAATCAGTACTAAGACTACAGTACTACGTGACAAATATAACAGCACGCAGAGTTGCTGACCGCACGAGGGATTTTGACCGCGTAGGCAAGAGTCGGACTGAGTTGAGTCAGACAGCGACGAGACCGACAGGACATAGTGTTATTCTGAAGCCATTATCTAATGTTGTGAACGCATGTGATATTAGAGAGAGAGAGAGAGAGAGAGAGAGAGAGAGAGAGAGAGAGAGTGATCATGTTTAATGATATATATACTGTGTGATGAGTGGCGACCATTGTATTGATTTGACAGGCAGATAACGCCTTGTCGCAAATGTATAATTGTCAGGCTTGCCTGAAATAAAATCCGTGTATACCATCTGTACAAGCGAAGTTATATTTGACGTATAGATGAAGTCGCGAGAATGCCTGTGTGAGGAACGCAATACTGTGACAGGCAGCGAGTTATGGTGTCAGAAGTTATTGAACGCATGTATAACAAAGCGCACACAGAGAGGACTAACTGACTCTGTTGGTTGAATATAAATGGAGTTTTATTTCATATTGATGACCACTACAAGAATCTTATTACAATTCCAAACTCAGGGTGACTTCTCTCTTCTAGTCCTAGATGTTTACTGACTGCCCTAACAACAAACTACGTCACGACTTGAGCATCTCTCTCCTCATTCCATCCTGATGCTCAAGCGTGCTGTAGCTTTGCACACCTAACTAATACATTCTGCTACACATGCTAACAGAGTGAAACGCTCGAATGAACGCAGTAGCGAAGTATGCTGGAAGGAGTTATGGATTGAAAACGAAAGATTGTGAAGTGCGCCGGGTGACCTGGGAGTGAACTGATTACCGACGCAAGTGTGTAAGCGTGTAGTTATTGATCGAAGAGATTTAGAGCGGAGTGAAACGTAATGTAATATTGTGATTCTAACATGTGTTGTTAAAGACGTTTCAGCTGAAGATCAAGCCAGTGAAGACATGACGACAGACACTGACAGTACGACAACTATCGAATATTTAACAATTAGACAAATTTAAATATTATAAACCTCTTTTCAGCGTTCTGTCCAGGCAACTTATAAGACATATTGTACAATGCTGTGTGATTTATTTATATATTGAGCACAACCCACTACTGGCAACGCTGATCGTATTCTAGTATGAACCTAAGGCCTATCCACGTCAATATGGAAGCACTATACTCGAGTTTCGCCCTCGTTTGATCTCGTCAGTAGTGCATATCATTGACCGGATCCGGAAACAAGCACCGGACAAGCATATTGACGTGGATGGTCCTTAGGTTCATACTAGAATACGATCAGCGTTGCCAGTAGTGGGTTGTGCTCAATATTTAAATTTCAAATCCCGAAATAACCAAATGGATCAATTTGATTTATTTATGTCAGATATTAATTTTTTGCGCTCTATATACCAGATTGTGCATGGAAATGTTTGTACCATCCAGCCGAGGGTAACAATAGAAGAATAGAAGATACTTCCCAGAACGAAGAAAAGATCCTGATCAGCTTGAACGATCAGATAAGTACACATAATTTTGACGTGCATGATAGTTTAGCATCTTTATTTTTGATTTTCTCGCTGTAAACTTATCATTATACAATTGATTACCATTGTATTTATTGGAGTGCGTGAAAAATAAGGAATAACCATGTCGTCACTAAATGAATTGATAGAGGCTGGTAAAAACCTAAATTACAGTGGGGAGAAATTAGAACAGTGGGTATAAAAGAAATATAAAGAATACACCGACCGTCAAGCTGCAGCGGATAAAGAGGAGAGAGACAGAAAAGCTGCAGCAGACAAAGAGAAGAGAGGCAGAAAAGCAGCAGCAGACAGAGATGAGAGGGCAAAAGAACGGTTACATCAGAAGGAACTCGCAGAGTTAGCTGATAGTACTGAAGTGAAACAACAAGAATTAGCTTTAAAGCAAATAGAGATCGAATCCCAATCACAGTTAAAGATGAAAGAGCTCGAAATTGAGTCTCATGTTCATATCGCTGCAACTAACTTCAAAAGCAAAGAAGAAGAGAATAAGTTTACCAGATATAAAGGGATTGTCAAACCATTCTGCCAGAGTGATTCCATTTCGGCATGGTCAGAAAATGTAGAATACCAATTAAAAGTGCAAGAAATACCAAAAGAACACTGGTCGATGATATACATGAAAAATCTTTCCGGGGAATCTTTAAAGGTAATAGAATCCATTCCCCAAGACCTTAGAAATAACTATCAGTATATCCATCAGAGGGTAATGCAGCATTTCCTGTTAGACGCCCCAGGGTACCAAATTCAATTCTCAAAGCTAACACCTAAGAACAATCAAACGTTCATTGATTACGTCTTGACAGTACAGGACGTCTATAACAAATGGCTTAAGGCTGCTAAGATTAACAACAATTATGACAAACTTAGAGACCTTATGATTATGGATAAGATCATCTCAACTATTCCTAGTCCATTTGCAAAATTTCTACAGCAGTCTGACGTAGATTCTCTGGAACAGCTAGAAAAACGGGGGTCCGCTTATGTCTCATCAAATAGGGATAGTTTCAAATCTTTTAGTGAAGAAAGGGAAATTGTAGCAGCTGCTATGGGCAAACCACAAAAGCCTTATAAACTTAGAGAACAGTAAAGGGGCAACCTACCACAACACCCATATTGCACATGGCAGCACCCACAATTTGCGATGTGCGATAAGAACCCGAATTATCCAGACTTAGAAATGATGATAAAAAAAACAGCAAACCAAGAGAGAAACCTTCAGACATGCTGTAAAATGTGTTTTTTTTTGCCATTGCTTCGGGCACTATTCCTCTAGATGTACTGAAAGACAGAGGTTGAAATCAGCGAATGCATTGTTGGTCGATTCATCATCTGAGTGTGAAATTGATTTGGAAGAAATGCGAGAGAATGATGAAAATGTAGTGGCAGCGAGTGATATATTAAATTACAGTAAATGTACAACATGCCATCAGTTCCATGAGAACGGAATACTTGAATGTGGGCATACAGTGCCGTTTTCTAGCGAAAACGCGAATGCAGCAGTGGCCTCTAGAGGCAAGTTAAATTTCCACCACGGAATAGTCAATAATATGCCATGCAAACGCCGGATCGATAGTGGCAGTACATTAATCGGTCTGGGAAAGGAATTGGCTAGACCAGAAGACTATACGGGAGAATTTGTTAACTGCCGTTCTTTTTCAGGCAGCATAGAAAAGTACCCGTTAGCCAGAGCTAACATAAATACCCCTTTCTTGACTGGCACCTTTACGTGCGCGGTTTTACATAACCCATGTACGGATCTTATAATCGGCTGTTTACCACATGTGAAGAAATGTACCACTGAAGAGATAACAGCCTGGAGAGAAACCTACTCCAATCAGGCTGAGTCCAAAACTAGGTCAAAAACTAGTAAACAACATGATGATCTACAAAACAACATGGTACACCCCAGTGCATCCAGTGGTACAGTGGAAAACAACACCACACAAAAGGTCATACAAGCGCACCATGCCAAGTCAAACATACCACCGTATTTTTAACAGGCAGATACAAGTGTAAACAGCGTACAGCTTGAACCCAATCAGGATGTTTTGTTACTGTTACCGTATCAGAGTGACCTATTATTGACCTCATGGCAAGGGCCTTTTAAAGTGGTAAAGAAGATTTCAAATGTTGACTATGAGATATCCTTGAATAACAAACTCAAGATATTTCATATCAACATGTTGAAGCCTTATTACAGAAGACAAGAACAGGAGACGGAAGACCAACACAACGCAACCACACCAATTAACCAGACTCCAGACGAACATATTACAGACACAATTGTTAACTATGTAGAAGACGAACACATTACAGCCATAGTTATCAACCAAACAGAAGAAGATGGCTTTGAGTTACCGTTACCGACTGTAGAGAGCACCACAACAATTAACAACATACACCTACGGCCAACGATGACAGACGAACAGAAACATCAGACAATAGCATTATTGACTGAGTACAAACAAATTTTTTCAGACATTCCAGGTAGGACAGATAGAATACAACACTCCATTATTCTCTCAGACTATACTCCAATCAAATGTCGACCATACTCTATCCCTCTAAACTATAGGGAAAATCTAGATAAGGAAATTCTTAGCCTAGAAGCCTGTGGGATAATCCAGAAATCCCAATCAGCGTATTCATTTCCGATAGTCTTAATCAAAAAGAAGGATTCCATCATAAGACTCTGCATGGATTATAGAAAATTAAACACAGTCACGAAAATTGATGCAGAGCCTATTCCTTCATGTGACGACCTTATCTTGAACATGTCATCATCTATTATCTTCTCAAAACTTGACCTAACGAAAGGCTATTGGCAAATTCCGATGTATAGAGATTCCATTCATCTTACTGCCTTTGCAACACCTCTAGGTCTCTACGAGTGGCGTTTCCTTCCTTTTGGCCTACGCAATGCACCTGCCACCTTTGTCCGCCTTACTAGGGAACTTCTGCATGGAGTCACAAATACTCAAACATATATAGATGATATATGCATCCATACAACAGACTGGACAACACATCTACAAACTTTGAGACTCGTCTTCGAAAGAATAAAATTGTTTGGACTAACAGTCAAACCAACTAAAGTCGACTTGGCGTTAGATGAGATAGATTTCTCAGGCCATACTATATCCAAGGGCCAGTTAAAAACCGATAACAAAATTGTAACCAAAATCTTGAGCCTCACTATTCCGACAACAACAACAAACAAGTGAGGAGCTTGCTAGGTTTAGTAAACTATTACAACAAATTCATCCCCAATTTGGCACAAATAACATGTGTATTTTCGGATTTGTTGAAATCTTCTGCAAAGATAAATGTGCAAGATGCTACTTTACAAAATGCAATGTGAAAATTAAAGTACCTTTTTAGTAATGTTCCTATCCTTCGCTTACCTAATCCGAAACTACAATATATCCTTAGATGTGATAACAGTGCGACTACAATCTCAGGCGTACTCCTGCAGGAATATGAAGAGATTCTCCATCCGCTCGTGTATGTCAGTCGGAAACTTAGCACAGCTGAATCACATTATGATGTCTCTCAACTTGAGGCTCTCGCAATCGTGTATTGTGTTAGTAAACGTCGTAGATATTTGGCTGGAACTCACTTTGTCGTCGAGACCGACAATTCTCCGCTGTTAGTTATGGAGAAAGGCCTGCCTAAGAATAATAGGATTTATCGATGGGCTTTGATACTCCAAAACTACTCATTCTCCATAAGGCACATTAAAGGGAGCAGCAATACCCTTGCAGATTTGCTCACGAGACCTTCAGACATTGAAGTGATGCAGAAAGGAGATGAAACACTATCACATTTACCTGCAGTTACTACTGAATAGTTCATATAGAAAGTGTGCTAGTAATCGTAAGACAGAAGACACTGCATAACATAAGTATCATTATGTGCACTTACCAAGAACTCATGTAGTGCATGAACGCATGAACAAGGTAGTTAGAGAGTCATCTAGTGTATATAAACTGTGATACTATTATGAACAGATTGTGAGACGCTACATCGTCACCTTGGTTGCAGTGAAAATTGTATATAACCTATCGTAAGCAAAGACCCAGAGGAAAGAGACGCCATCATCACCGTTGTCAGCAACTGCTTGCTACAGGTCTTTCAGGACTCCCCTACTTTTGCACCGCACGAAATTACAACTCGTGTCATTTGCAAAAGGAATGCAATTTATTTAGAGCTGGCAATTTACAAGCTCTGCGAGCGGTATGCTTCATTGACATTAAACAACATGAATGTAATGAAGTGGTGAGAAATGATGCTAGTAATTACAATCTAAATCTACAGCCTAATATTTAACTATTGCCTAGAAACTTATAGCATTTGTCAAGAACACGTCTACTCTCTAATCGTCTCCAGTCGGGTCTGTCCCCACGCTACACATTGCGTGGTCAAGCACGGACGCTGTCTCCTCCGTGCATTAGCGAGTCTTGCGTGCATGGAGTCCCAAGCACGCTGGCTCGTGAACTTGAGTAACCGGGTACTCCACGGTTACTCGCAAGGCCAAGCTTCCCAATGGCTTGGGGAAGCCCTCGCTCACTTGTCCTTATTGCCCCCTTGGTTGACACAAATGTGTCCCCTTGTGAAGCTATTTATAGCGCTGGTGTCTCTCCTGTCTGGTGTCTCCCTACTAGACTTGTGTTAACTCTTATTAACTCTCTAAAGCCTTATTGGAGATTCTGACAACCGCCACCTGGATCTACGATTAGTTAGTTAGTTAGACGTGTATGTAACATGTTTATATGTATGTAATATGTATTAACGTTATATGCTATAATTTTTAATCAAGTGGCACAAGGCAATTTGGTGGTTCATTACAATAGTAATAGTATTAATAGAAGAACCACAAGTATTCCAACGAACCGATAGCATAATTGAAATTGTTAGTGGTAGTAATAACCATGAGTTAATTAGTTTAGAAACACTTACAATTAGTGCTTAGACTTAGAAATATAGATAGTATTTACAAGTATTTAGATTTAGACTAGTAGAATATAGCAAACAGTTCTCTGACGAGATTGCTACCGATGAAGCCAATTAAAACGGCGAGGTAATAGACCTAAATTTAATTAGAAATAGAATAAACTAATTGTCAAATAAATTTAAGAATTTAGCAGTTGAAAACTTTATTAGATTTAAGGGAACAAACACATTTCTCTTACAGTGTGTTTAGTTTATTTAATTACCTTCCCTTAGAAACACCCAGAAATTAATAGTTTGGTTAAGTATATACCCATATTTAACAATAGTAATTATTTAGTGTAGTTAATTAAATTCCCTTAGTTATTACATCCATCATTTAGATAAATAGGTTAAGTACATTATTTACGTTAGTAACATCCATTATTTAATACATAACTTGTTTCTTTTACTTTCACATAACTTGTTTTTTTTCACCAAGTAACAATTTAGTTAATTTACTTCCCCTTAGTTATTTATTTATTTTAATTCAGAATAGATATCTTAGTTAATATATTAGACATCACCCCGCACAATGACAGTTATACTAGAAATCATCAGTCTAGTGACTGATCAAACCAATTGTCCATTAGAATAGTTAGATATATTTAGACTTAGTTAGTTTCTTTAGTATTGCCGTAAGCAATACATTTAAACTTGTAAATATAATAGTGTGATATATAAAACTACTTTATTTCGGAACGCAATATGAGTATACGGACGAATGAAAGAATTAAAAATATTAGTATGAACAGTCGTGCATTTTTTCGCACACACGAGTTTTTATGACTTGTCCGCGTCTTCTGTGTAAACCATGTGAGTGTGTACTTTTATGTGTGTTATAGCCACTAATGCATTACAGCAATGGTTGTTTTCCAGAATCCCAGATCGGCAAAGTACGTCATAAATTAAGCAGAGGCATTACTTTGTGACGTGCA